>SNQJ01S0130442.1:0-10794 GCA_010110895.2 Picea sitchensis
CACCAAACTGTTAGAACAGATGTTGGACCAGCACATGAAGATCACCCTCATTTTGAGGATTTATCTCTACATTTGTGTAAATTAGTTTTCTTTACTATTTTTAGCAAAACAGATCCATATTTTTAGGATCTGAGAACAACTTGAAAAAGCTATAAAGCTACATTCTGAAGACTAAGAAAAAGGTCAGTTTTGGATACAGAATATCATATGTAACAGGCCCATTGATGCTAATTCTAAATCACAGTTTTATTTCTCTTTTGATATCAGTTTTCCACCTTCTTTCTGTACTTTTATCTGATTTGTCTAGCCTTGAATGAATGTTATCTCATTGTTTGGCTCATATCTTGATAAATAGTTTCTTCATTGCTTATTAGACCCTACATTGTGTACTGGTTTATGAGCAATTTGTTCTTCACCCACTTAAGTTTATTTACTGATTATCAATCCATGAGAGCACTGGTTCATTTGTTTATCATCTTGACTGTCTGAATACCATGTTTGAATTGAGTTATCCCACTGATCAATATACACAAAACACAAAAAACATTTTTACTTGAAGTTACCAAGCACCTTTGGTCTACAACCACAAAGGGTTTCTTGGAGTGATAACATAAGTCACTACATCATCCGCAACATCCATGAGTCAGAATTCTACATCAGACGAATGCAAAGAATGTTCTCGGTGTGTTTCTTTTTCTTTGGTTGCTACCATTGTTCCTCTTGGTTTGGCATGCTGGGGATTTTCTCTACATTTGGATAAGATCTGGGAAAAATCTGATACTCATGGCATGGTTTACATTTAAACAAAAGCTGCTCATAATCTACTTTCTGTATGTATGACTAGTTGTCCAGTGTGAGGTTGATGGCTTATGGAAGGTCTTTTTCCAGATCCACTTCCACATAGATCCTTGCACATGCTTGGATACCATCATTGGGTTCTTCTCTGTCGATGTATTTGACGAGAGTGTTTCCAATACTCTGCAGTGTTTCATCATTCCAGCAGTGAAGTGGGAGAAAAGGAAGTTTGACCCAAACAAGGACCGCTCGGGGTATATCATTTTTTGGAAAGAAATCATACATCCAACTATTAATATAGAGACCTCTTGAGCCCATGAAGTAAGGGAAACTTCTGAATATGAGATCTCTGTCACTTTTTCTTCAAAGTGAAGAGAAAAAAACCCTTATCGAAGAGTGCCAAAGAGAGACGACCTTTAATAAGAGGCTTCCAATTCCTTTCGACCCAGAAAGACATTGATTTTGGCGAGGGCCAGATACCAGTAAACTGGCCTATTAACCCAATCTTATCTAACTTTAGTGCATGTGCCCTAGAAGTTGGTTGGACTACAACTGCTGGGATTTCCTCCATCTCTTTAACAAACTTAGAGTTTTGTTGTTTCTTCGTGGATTTCAGGAGAGAAATAATGAGGGAGGAGAAGGCAACAATGTCAGGAGAAGGAGGAGCAGGGGATGAGGTGCCCCCATCCGAAGCCAAGGCCATGAAAGGAGAGGCGCAGGGAGGCATCATCTAAGGTTTCTCTCACACATGGTCACGATTCTTCACCAAGTAGTTGGGTGAGTTAGTCCATCCTCATGGATGTATTTTAAATGTTCTACTTTTTTTACCATTTTCGGTCATATGTTTTGGCCAAATTTTCTCAAAATTCGATAAAAAATTGTTGGAATTGCATATTTCAATTGTTAAATATAGATAATCCAAGTGTTCTTGGGAGTTTTCAGGGATCTAAATACATTTACGCATTCATAAATGAAATTTAAGCAATGAAAATATGTGATGTCACCTGCAATTTTATCGCAGGATTCTGGTGATGGTTACTAGAAATGGTAAAAAACGTAAAACATTTTGACTATGCCCATCCTCACATCTTGATGTTGATAAATTTAGGGAAAATTTTCACCATGTAGGTAATGGGTAAAGTTGGGCTATTATCAAACTATTAAATGATCTTAACACAATGCAAACACATTGTAGTCCTAGTCAAAGTCTCAAATAATATATATGGGATTAAGATTAAATAATATTTAAAAGTATATGATTTTATTGTTATAACTTTAATGATGATAATAAAGGATAATGATTTTCTTGTAGATATTATTTAGGTAGGTGCACTGGATATGGAGTTGAATAGGAGGTCAATGCGGCGACTGGGGATGCTCTGATTGTGGAGTTGGTTCTCTAGGTTCTGACACATCTCGAATATTATCTGAAGGTGGTCATCCGAAAAATGGTCTGGATTGAAGGAAGCTTGCTCAACGCTCACAACCATTACCTCATGTTGGGTTGTTACTGCATCAAATTCAATCGGTGGAGTCTCTTCCATGAACAACCAATGGGCCACCTCTATGGTAGCTGAGACATTCCTTGTTGTCCAGAGTTTCAACCAGCTCGGGGGAATTTCTTCCTTAACCACACAACCTCTTGGCGCCAATGTGGGATGAGCAGAGGGGATGGCATTGTCGAAGGGATCTGGTATTTCTATGGTGGTTTCCAGTCCATTTGGAGGAATTTCTTCCTCAATTAGGCAACCTCTTGAGTTGATCATGGGGTTAGAGAAATGAGGAGGTGACTCCATATTTCCAAGAGGAGGATGGGTATCCCCAAGCCAATTCTGGTCGAAGAGGGAGGGGATAACAATGTTGGTTGATGAATTAGAGGGAAATGAGGGGTCTTGGAGATTGCGTAGGGCTATGAAGATATAGTAAGCCGACCCTCATTTGGGCTTGTCTTGGTCTCTCGACATGGTGGAGTTAGGACAGGGAGGGAGATAGAGAGGCAAACAAAGAATCCATTCTAGGGATAAGAAGATTGTGGGAACGTTATAGGTGAGGAAAATATAGAGAATCTACACCAGCAGGGAGAGGGAAGCCTATGGATAGAGAATAAAGTGCCTGAGGCTCCGAGGCTTGGACATAGAACAAAGTGTCAAATGAAAATGCAGAATGGGAAAATTCCTGTGATACCTTACCTTCATATAAATCATTGAGTTGATAGAGAGGAGCGCCATGAAGATGGAAGTGAAACCAACCAGTTGCATCGTACCTAGTATAGTGATATGTAGCTGGTTTGTAAAGAGATCCATTAAATTTCCCTTACCACACCAACGCGCTAACACCACTGCGACTTGAATGCTAGGCATGTTGAGCAGGTTGGATATGAGTCTGGTGACCAGGGGTGTTAACTCCCCTGTTCGCATGAGTGATGGGTTTCCAATGTTGGACATATGTCACCCCATCCGGGGGGTTATGAACTATAGTTTCAGAAATAATACAATGCTCACTCTGAGAGATAATCATGACGAAGACAAAATTCCCCTTCTGAGAGATGACCTTCCTGCATTTCTTGGCAGAGATCAAGGAAATAGTCCTATGTGGGACTGCCTTTGTTATCCTATACAGTTTCTTGTTCAAAGTAATAATAACACTGCGAGGCCTAGACTCATATAAATCATGGCTCTTTCATAAATATGGTTGGCCCAAAAGAACATTACAAACTTCGAGAGGGGAAACATAAAAAATACCTCGTATTTGAAGGGATTGATGTTGTATGATAGATGGCATTGTTGCTGATGCAGATGTCACTTCCTTGGTGGATCCATCCGATGGTGTAGGGTTGCTGGTGCGGTGTTGTCGACAAGGCAAGTCACTTGAAAACCTCTACTGAGATGAAGTTCTTATGGATACCGCTATTAACGATGAAGTGCAGTGGGGTACCCTTCACCCGCATCTGTGAATGAAAAAGGTGTTCGCCTTCCTCTGGCTCATCTAGTTCACCGGGCTAGAGATTGGTGGTAGCAACGGTAGCACTGGGTTCTACATCAATGATCTGTCTTCCCCTTTCTGGTTCTGACTCAAAGTCCGTAACTGCATCTGATTCATAGGCTTTCACTTCAACCACCAATAATTGCTTTGAGTTGCAATCAACAATGTTATGCTAGGGGCTCTTATGGAAGTTTCACCACTTCCCGATATCTTTCTTTGTCTTTCCGGTGTCCTTATTTGCTTGTGGCCTGGACTGGTTGTCCTTAGGTGATCCGACTTTGATCTGTCCTTTTTTCTGTGGACTGAGGCCGCCCTTTCATGGATTTTGTTGTGCGGGGTTCCCATGCCCAAATTGCCACGTCTTTTGTTTGAGCTTCTGCTCTATTTTGATGGCATATCGGTAGGCCATGCCCAAGAATGAGATGTCCAAAAACTCCATTTCAGCCTGGATGTATCTATACAGATCCTCGTGATACTTGAGCACTAGATGTCACTCATAATATTTGATACCTAGCTTGGTGCGCAAGGTATGGAAGATATTTGTGAACTCGGGCACTGCTTGGTCTCTTTCCTGCCGCAGTGTGGTCCATTTTGTATATAGGTCGTCATAACTTCCAACATGGTAGTATTGTTCCTTAATAGCATCCCTGAAGGAATCCTAGGTGACCACGACTCTAAATAATGAGGGTTCCTTTGTTTCCTTATGCTCACAGAAAGTTTCCCACCAATCTTTGACATGGGGAATGGATTTGAGGAGGACAAAAGTAATCTTTTTTCTATTCGATAAGTTATGGATATATACATACCCTTCTAGTAGATTCAACCATTTTTCTATGACATTTTCATCTATCTGACCTTCAAATATAGGAATATCGAAGTTCATTTGTACCTTGAAGGGTGCGACGCCTCTGTTTGAGGAAGATTTGTCTCATGTTGGTAGTCGCCGAAGGATTTGCGCAAAACTATCCATCATCTCGTTCCTCTGTTGCGTGAGGGCTTCCTCAAGAAACATTTTGAAGGGATATCTTGTCCCATCATCTTTTCTTTTCTTCCACCATGAGAGGTCCCTTGGGAGTGCGAGGGATTTTTTTCTCAAGAGAAACAAGCTCGAGGCCCAATTCTTTGTACCCTAACCTCGTTGGGGACATGCATTAAGAACGACAAGGAGCATACTACTCTGATACCATTGATTCAAATTTTATGAGTAGAACAAAATAAATACAGATTATTATCAAAATATGCTTAACACAAAATAACATATATATAGTTAAACTTGCTTCTATTCAATAAGGAAATAAGCTGAAACTGTAAAATGCAGCGGGAAACAAGCTTGCTAGAATGGTGGCGGCTTATCTCTGAGAAGAGATGTGACGGCTGCGCTCATTTGCTAGAAGATGATTACAATGAGGCTCTCAAGGCCTTTTTACAATAAACATGAATGTCAAAAATCCTAGACATCCAAAAACCCAACCCTAGGAGATGAAGCGCCAAAATTCATGTGGGCCCTGTTTGGGTAGGTTAGTACATCAAATTCCTGGGGTTGTAACTTTTGCATACGATCTTTGTTTTAGGCGCACGCTAGCCTGTAGGAAAGGTATATATGAGAAATACACATATTTCCTGTGGCGAGCCCTACACATAATCATTGTGGTGAACCCTAAAAACGTTGTTTAGGGCCTCAAAATGGTCCCGGAAGTCAGGGACCCGAAAACTAGGAAAAAAAATGCCGAACTGAAAAACTGCCAAAATGAGCCAGTTGGAATAGGTGGGAGGCCACCGACATCCATATGGATCATTTTAACTCCTAAATATTTCAGTCGATATCCATCTCAATCCATCCCACCACTAAGATGGTATTCATCTCCTATAAATCTAGTAGTACTCTATTATCACTCCACTTCACTTAGAGGATTGTAATGTACCCAACCCCCCCACAGGCCGAGAATTCCACACGAAGAACACACCTCTTTTCTGATTTCGAATCTTTGATAACAATTAGTTAATAAAGAAGCACAAAATACATACATGCAATGATCAAGATTCATACTACAACATAAAAGACATGCATATCATACCACGCACAACATTAACTAGCAAGCATGGATATTATAAGTACAAATCTCAGGTATAATAATTCAATACGCAGCGGAAAAAAATACAAAAAAAAGGAAACCATAACAAAGAACACTTATCTTTTATAGAAGAGAACCACCGATTGGATGTAGACCAAAGACGTTCCACCCAACCATAGACACTAATGTTCCAAGTCTCAAAAGCAATGTCACCCCCAAGCTAGGGCTATGAATCCACAAGGACGGTTCCAGAGTGTTACTCGGCTTCCCAAACCAGTCAACACTCAAGCTCTCACACACTTCTCCAACACTCACAACAATCCAAGTACCCAACTCTCTTCTACCCAGCCTGCACCACCAAAGAGAATGGACCTCCACCCTTCTCTGCCACACAGTCCCTCGAGAATTCCTTCTCCTTCCAGGGCTCTAGTGCAGCTGGTCCAGAATCTCCATGTTGGGACTCTCAGGACTCCTAGATGTGAGAAAAGTTGAACACATGCCAATCATATCACACATGCATGCCTCAAATCATGGTTGTATTACACCAACAATCTCTACAACCAACAAAACCATGGATGTTCTTCAATGGTCCGATTTCCTTTCCCAAGCCAAACACGAATGAGGAAATATGAATGAGTGAAGGAATGAATGGAGTGCAGAATCCATGAGAGAGGATGAACAATGAATGAATCGGGTGAATGAACATGTGAGGTGACCAACAAAAACACCAGAAATGGGGATGGGAATGAGAGTGAGAGAATGACCAAAACGAATGCGAGAATTAGCCAACCGGGGAACCCTTTCCATAGACCAGGGACAATTTTTTGTAATTCATGGGGATCAATAACCTCTTTCCACTTGGCATTCCCCCCAAGATANAACAAAATGGGTAATTAAAAAATGAAATAAACACTTATCCCCTCAATCCCCCCTCTCTTGTGGAATCATAGCCCCCTATAACTCTAGTCCTTGTTTGTCTAGAAACCAACGATGTATTTATTATTAATAATGATCACACATTACATTTCTTAGGCACACTGGCATTTTAATAATTGTTTGGGCACTCTAGACTCTCAACAATGTAACAATACATTATTTAATATGGGGGCTCAAAACCCGGGGTGATACATCCCCTCCCCCTTATTTTGGCACAATCCTCAACGCATATACAAAACATGAATCAAAATTCCAAAAATTATTCAAAAATATGTGGGTACTCTGCTCGCATGGAATCTTCATGCTCCTAGGTAACATATTTAGGACCGTAGCAGGTCCACTGAACTTTTACCAACTCTATAACTCGATTCCAGATCATTTTGACTTTTTTGTCCAATATTCGCACTGGATGGACCTGAAAGTCTCCCTCTATCTCTACCTGAATCATATGCCAATAAATAACATGGTTAGGATCATGTAAATATTTATTTAGCAAAGAGACATGAAATACATTATGCACATTCATGTAAACATGCAATGCAAGTGTGTATGCAATTGACCCTATTTTTTCCAATATCTCAAATGGACCACATAACCTGGCTACCAGCTTTGTACAACTACCCAACTTCAAAGAGCTCTTGTTGGGATTTACTTTAAAAATAACATGCTCACCTACTTTAAATTCTCTTGCTGTCCTATTCTTGTCAGCATAAACCTTATGTCTATCTTGATCTGCCTTTAAATTCTGCTTAATCTTAACCATCCGGTCTTCCATTTCCTTGAGCAACTCTGACCCAAGTACTAGTCTATCTACTAGGTTATCCCAACTCACTGGAGTATTTCCTTTCCTACAATACAAAGCTTCAAATGGGATCATTTTCAATGAATCTTGATACCCATTATTATAGGAAAACTCAACCAAGTGCAAGTAATCTTCCCACTTAGATAGCTTATCCATCACATACATTCTCAACATGTCTTCAATTACTCGGTTGACCATTTTTGTCTGCCCATCTGAATGTAGATGGTATGTTGTGATAAAGTTCATATTTGTACCAAATCCTTTAAATAATCCCTTTCATAAATTTGAAGTAAACTTTGTGTCTCTGTCTGAGACAATTTTCCTAGGTATCCCATGCAACCTAACAATTTTCCTCATGTAAATTTCTGCAATATTATTTGTTGTATGATTTTTTTTCACAGAAACAAAATGAACATCCTTTGTCAATTTATCAACCACTACCATGATGGAATCATGTTGTCTTTTTGTCTTGGGTAATTTAGTTATAAAATCAATGGTTATCACTTCCCATTTATTCTCTGGAATTGGTAATGGTTGTAGAAAACCCGCTGGGTGTCTATGCTCAACCTTTACTCTCTGACATTCCATACATCTAGCGATGTAATCAACAACATCCTTTTTCATTCCAGGCATAAAGAACTGGCTTCTTACGACTATAATTATTTTCTGGTAACCGAGATGTCCAGTATATGGAACATTATGCATTTCCTTTAATACCAAATTCCTAAGTTCTCTGGAACTAGGAACATAAATTCTATTTTTATGCATAAGTAGTCCATCTTCCTTTATCTCATACTCTTTCATTTTCTGTTGTACCTCCTCTTGTTACAAGCTTTCATTTACCTGTAGGTAATGCTGATCTATACCAACAACATCTAAAATTCTACTCTTCAGGTCCGACTGATGCATATTGACATATGTAGCATGCATGAGATGCACTTGTCTACTAAGTGCATCAACAACTTTGTTTTCTTTTTCCTTGATATGCTTGATGTCAAAGTTGTATTCACTGAAAATTCTAGCCACCTTGTTTACCTGGCATTCAAAGTTGGTTGTTCAAAAATATACTTCAGACCAATGTGGTTTGTTCTTAATTCAAATCTCTTTCCCATGAGATAATGCCTCCACATATTCAATGCGTGAACAATGGCATCAAGCTCCAAATCATGTGTGGCATAATTCCTCTCATGTTCCTTAATCTTTCTGGACTCATAACTAATGACATACCCATTTTGAGAGAGGACTCCACCGATCCCTTCCTTGCATGCATCTGTACATACCACAAAATTCTCATTTGGGTCAACAATCTTCAAAATAGGTGCACTAGTAAGTAATTCCTTCAAGGAATTGAAATTTTCTTTACATTTTGCTATCCATTGAAATTTAATTCCGTTCTTTTGAAAATAAGTGATGGGATGAACAATATTAGAGAACCCTGCTATAAATATTCTATAGTAACCAGCTAACCCCATAAAATATCTGACTTCTAAAACATTCCTGGGTGCTGACCATCCTCTAATGGATTCAATATTCTATGGATCCACTGCTATACCATGTGTGAAATAATCTGCCCCAAGTAATGGATATGTTCTTGATAAAAAGAACACTTACACAGCTTGGCATACTTCTGCTATTCTCTCAGCACTTGCAATACCAATATTAGGTGATGTTCATGATCCTCTTCAGACTTAGAATAGAGAAGGATGTCATCCAGGAATACTATGAAAAACTTATCCAATTAATTTCTGAATATGCCATTCATTAAGCACATAAAGACAACTAGTGCATTGGACAATCGAAATGGCACCACTACAAATTCATAATTC
Organism: Picea sitchensis; assembly: GCA_010110895.2. NCBI lineage: Eukaryota > Viridiplantae > Streptophyta > Pinopsida > Pinales > Pinaceae > Picea > Picea sitchensis. The sequence goes on from SNQJ01S0130442.1 coordinate 9,414, forward strand.
CCATAACTGGTTCTAAAAGTTGTCTTATGATGTCATCTTCCTTGATTCTTACATGATGGTATCCTGATCTCAAGTCTATCTTTGAAAATATATTTTCTCCTCTTAGTTGATCAAAGAGGTCATCAATTCTGGGTAGAGGATACTTGTTCTTTATAATAGACTTATTCAACTGTCGAAAGTCGATACAAAACCTCAATGTTCCATCCTTCTTTTTTACAAAGAGTATTGGTGCTCCCCAAGGTGAAACACTTGGGCGTATGTATCCTTTCTTCAACAATTACTCCAACTGCATTTGTAATTCTTTTAACTCGGGCGTACTCATTATGTAAGGTGTTTTTGACATCGGGGCAGCTCCTGGCACTAGATCAATAGAGAAATCTATCTCCCTTTTTGGTGGAAACCCTAGTATTTCTTGGAATACATCCTCAAATTCTTGTAGTATTGAGAAATGTTCAAGGCTTGGCCCCTTTGTATCTTTTGGCTCTTCCACATGGGCTGCATACATTGACATCCTTTTCTGAAACATCCCTTCAACTATAAGGCATAAATCTCCCTTATAGCGATGGGTCTTGGAACTCCTTTCACAGTGCTCTATTTTCCATCTCCACCAAGACCTGCAAATGTCTTGCTATGACAATCTAGGACAACCTGATGCTTTTCTAAAAAAACATTCCAATTAGAATATCATAAGACCCCAATGGTATGATATTTAGATCAACACTAGTATTCACACCATTAAGACTTATGGAACAACTTCTGACCACCTCATGGATTCTCCTTTTGGTTCCAATGGCTAGTTGAACCAAACTTGATTTTCCAAGCTCACTTTTCTCCAAATGTAAACTATCCACTATTTTAGGATCAATGTAACAATGACTTTCTCCTGAATAAATTAGAATAGAAACAGGTTGGTTTATGATCTTACCTTCCACCTTGATCCTGTTGGATTGGTATTCTACTTGTCAATCATCTAAGGCTACATAAATTATTCCCATGTCTTCGACTGTTGTATCCTCCTGGATGTTGTGCACGGTCTTCACTCTGTCCTTTCTGTGTGGGCAATCCTTGTACAATTGATGTTCTTTGCATCCCCGACATTGGATAGGTGGTCTTCCCCTTTTTCCCAAGGAGTCTTCTTTCTTAGATTCATCCTTAGCATACTGGTCTTGATGATTTTTATTAGGCTCATTTCTATTGAAATGAGGTTTTAATCCCTTCCTCCTCTGATTAGAATTCTGCTTCTTCTTACCCTTCCAAGATTTCTGCATGGATTCTCTTCCCTGGCCTTGCTCATACATGTATTTATCCTTCCTGATGGCCTCAGTCAAGGTCTTGGGCTCATCATACCAAATATTTTCTTTATAAAAGGATGGAAGTCCAC
>SNQJ01S0130442.1:15094-25923 GCA_010110895.2 Picea sitchensis
ATCATAGCCCCCTATAACTCTAGTCCTTGTCCGTCTAGTAGCCAACAATGTATTTGTTATTAATAACGATCACACATTACATTTGTTAGGCACACTGGCCTTTTAATAATTGTTTGGGCACTCTGGCCTCTCAGCAATGTAACAATACATTATTTAATATGGGGGCTCAAAACTCAGGGTGTTACAAGGATCAACTATTGCTATAGTTGCTCTTTCTTACGGCCCCGCCTTTAGGTTTTAACTACCGCCTCTCATGCCTTGGCTTCTAATATTCAATGTGGATTCAATTGGCTTTGATAATGGCTCTTGATTTGGGTCTATTGACTCTGTAGCTTGTTCTGTACCCATTTTTTCTCTGACCTTTACCTCGTGCTATTACATAAACTATGACCCGAAGGAGACATTATCACTAGCATATTTTTCCAAGAGGTCCTCCAAGGACTTAGCTAAAGCCTGCAAGTCAGAGTCCTTTAGCAGAGTTTGTAAGAGTTAATAAATTTATGTTAAAGCCTAGTGCTGGATGTGATGTGCATGCTCCTAGAAACCATAACCTTGGCGGAGGATAAGAAAAACATCCAAGTGTATAGATGCATGTTCCTAGATTGCCAAGAATCTCCAACGACTATCTACACGTTAGCAACACATGGCAAGAAGCCATCTATACTATCATTAAACTTTGAGCCAAGTGCAATTTCCCATCACATATTTTATTGTGCATTTATTATTATAAACTGGAGCTCAACATATATTTTCCCACTGTTTGCACATAAATCCGAAAAATCAATCCATGAACCAGGCGTAGAATATATAATTTTGTTTCAAATTCATAATCATTTATATGTAATTAATCAATTTATTTACTCTCAAGGTTAAGATCTTGAACCTAAAAAAACCCCTTTATGGTGGTTTAAAATTTAAAAACATCTATGATGTTTTAAAAAACGCCATTGTGGTCTATAAAAATTTAAAAGCATCATAGATAGATTAGATTTCAAATTGAAAAATTTATTTAATAATATGTGAAATAAAGTAGACTTTAAACGAACATGAATATCCATTAGAATCAAGATTACACATCTAAATTAGAATGAGCGTTAACACACAGTATGAACACATGTCCTTTTAACTTTTCCATACACAGTGACACAGTTAAATAATTATTGTAAATTTAAAAATAATTATTTTATATTAAAATTAAATATAAATACAATTTAAATTAAATGAATGTGATAAAATAAATATCTACATTTCCAACAACTTGATTAATTTGTTCATATTAGTAATTATTAATTTTGTTTGCTAACGTGTCAATTAGTTATGAGACTAACATGTTTTAGGTATATTTGACTTTTCATTAATAATTATAATTTTATAAATTAAAGTTAGGTATATTTGTTTGACCATATTTCATGGAAAATTTCCTAATTGAAAATTACAAAGACATGTTACATCGTGGCAAGAGTTCAAGACCAAGTGATGGAATATATCATTTCCCATCTTATGATGCTATTACTTTATTCTAAGTTTTTTGGAAGCAATGCGACGACTATGAGAGAGACGTTTAATTTAACTTAAGTGAAATTACTCTTTGAATATTCTTAAAAACAACTGATACACACGAATGCAATTTAAAGTTTTTAAAATAATTTTNGAAAATTACAAAGACATGTTACATCGTGGCAAGAGTTCAAGACCAAGTGATGGAATATATCATTTCCCATCTTATGATGCTATTACTTTATTCTAAGTTTTTTGGAAGCAATGCGACGACTATGAGAGAGACGTTTAATTTAATTTAAGTGAAATTACCCTTTGAATATTTTTAAAAACAAGTGATACACACGAATGCAATTTAAAGTTTTTAAAATAATTTTACTAATATGAATATATTAAGGACCAATTAAATTTTAATGGACGTTAATCATCATCATTATTATATATAATTTTTTTAAGTCTATTATTATTAGGTTATTTTTTTCAAATTTAAAAATAATAAAATTTATAAAAAAATATTATAATCTAATTATCAATGAATATAAAATGATAAATTTTTAATTTTATAATATTTAATTTTTTTTATATTTATATTATTAATATTTTAAAATATTTTAAAAATAATTCATTTAACAATATTTTTTATACAATAAAAATTATCATTAATTTTTAAAATATTGATTTTATTTTTAAAGTAAATGTCCCTTTCATAGTCGTTGCACTCTCCAACAAACCGTAATAGAATTAGAAAATGATATGAAGGTACATCATAAGATTTGATCGATCATCTATAATAAAAAATTATAGATAAAGTGCTCTCAGAGTTGTCTTTAGATGTGGAGTATGCTTAAGGATAAATTATTATATTAAAATTAACAACGATTATATTAAAATTAACTCATATATATATATGAATGTATCAAATGCTTAAGGATTAAGAATGTAATAATGGTTAATATATTTTTTCAAGGATATAAAGTTTGTGGTAAACTTTAGAATCTTCAGAACTCAAGGTTAATAAACAAAAGAGTTTAAAGCCATTACAACAATATACTCGTTATGAGTTGTAACATTTTCAATTTTAATCCTTGTGAATTATAATGTAATTGTATAAATGTGATTTAGGTTGGTGAGTCGATGTGTTGGGGCAAAGAGTTCGTATTGATTAAATGTGGTCACGGCCCGAATTTGCATATTATAAACATTAAAGTAATTAATAAAAATAGTGATTGTTGGCTGCAATAAGAGAGGAATGGAGACTATGATTCCACAAGAGAGAGGGGGTTCAAGGGGGGAATTAATCATGGGTATTAATCCAACCCACATTACTGAAATTATTATCACTGTACATAACCTTATAATTGTTGTTGAGTGTTCCCAAAGCCAATCATTAAACTCATGTAAGAGAGTGGGTGTGAGGAGTCACATCTCATAGTTATTAGGGAGCATGGGCTGGAGTACAATCAACTTTGGGAAGTGTGAGAGTCAAGAAAACAAGGGAGAAGAAGGGAAATTCATGGCAGAATGGAGACAAGTTTTTTACATGCAAATTTTGGAACATGAGAGGAGTGGAGTGCTGGGAAGAGCACCAACCATGTTGTGCTTGAAGGAATCCATTGTTTGGTTGTGTTTATGCTTGTTGATGATTGCAACTATGTGAGGCATTCTCCAGCTTACAGACCTGAGAGAAAGCCCTTGAGAGAGGTGTGTGGTTCCTATCTGAGACAGAGCAGGAACGCAGAGATGGCCTCCTCCTTACAGGGAGTTGAGAAGAACTCCATATGATTCTCCTGTGTAACGCAGTGAGAAAGGAAATCTGCAGAGTTGGACGTGCATGTGGCTGAGAAAAAGGTGAACGTGTGAAATCCCAAAGTGTTGGGTGCATCATCATGAGAATAGAAATGAAGATGATATATTAGCCTCCTCTGAGCAGAAGAGTTGACGGGAAACTCCAGATGAATCTCCTGTGTAATGTAGTGGGAAAGAAGACCTGTTGAGTGGATGTGCCTGTGGACGAGCACAAATGAACGTGATCCTAGTGGCTGAGCACTAGTGAAGAAGTGGTTTTTCTGTGTAATGCGGTGAGCCAGAGATATGGACATCCCTATGGATGTGCCCCTAGTGGATGAGCACTAGTGGGTGTATAAGATCCCTTGCTATATTGTTCAAGAGTCAAACCTGCCTGCAACCCTGATTGTAAAGTAAAGGGTACAGGTTGGCCCCACCTTAATGTGACTGGTAATTAATGTAAAAGATAATTAATCTGGTTAATATTAATTATATTGTGAGCTAGTGAGGTCGAGCTTATTGTGCCAATAGACACTTGTGTTGACAGGTTTAGTCTAATATAAGTAAAGGTAAATTCCCCTTTGAGGAATCATATCTTTCATGTGAGTTTGGAAATTTCAGCAAGTACACCTTCTTGGGAAAAGTGCGCACCTCTCTTGGGCGTTAGTCTTCTAGGGTTTGAGCACCCTCTTGAGTGCTAGGTTTTATTGGTGGTGAAGGTCTCTCTCTTGAAGAATATAACAAATGATTTGGCTGGGTTTTCTTCCCTTGTTGAGAAGGGTTTCCCAGAATACTTCTTGTGTTTTTGTGCATGTTGTTTCTTCTTGTGATCTTGGTTGCTGCAACATTAATGGTTATCAAATGCTAAAATGGAATGAACTTCATGCTTAACCATTCTTATTGAAAAATCAACAATACTGAGAAAGAGGCCTGTGTGCCGGTAAATTGGGTTGTAAGCCTACAAAGTATTTTCTGTGGAGAAAATAGCTCAAGGGCCTTGTGAAGATTGTTGTGAGCACTCCTGGAGTAGCTAAGAGGATTCTTGGTCAATCAGGTGCACTAGATCCCTGGAGGGAAGTGGGAAGGCTTGAGGGACTGTGTGCAGTGAAGGGGGATCTCATTCCTTGGGTTGTGCAAGTCATGGGGAATAGAGTGGAACCTGGGTTTTGGGGCTGTTGTGGGTGTGTGGAGAATGGTCAACCAAGAGGGATGGATCTTCTTGTGGACTCATAGCCTTAGTTCATGGGTGGCCCGTTGTAGAGATAAAACAAAAAACAATGCCAATGGATGGCATGTTCATCATTTGTACACAACCAATTGGTTAACTATTAACAAATAAGTGTTCCGTTGTATTATTGTGTTTATTCCAATGTGCACATGGTTTATATGAATGTTGTGTGTTTGTTGTTTGTTTTAGTATATGTTGTTAGATGAATTAGAAATGTGATATCAATCAAATGGTTAGATTTGTGTGATGATCTATAACTGGTAAGCTATACGAAATTAATAAGTAGAAAATCTTATGATTTAATGTGTTTTCCGGATGTAATGTTCCTCAGCTAGGGGATGGGTACGTTACATGAGCTCAACATGTTACTTGCAGGAATTGAACCTGGATAGGGAGGATCACACCATTCCTCCTAACCACCAGAGGTAAACCCAATTGACTATGTTGAACTAATAATATTTAATTGTGATCAAATGTTTTACGAGTTTAATTCCATAATAATATACTTTTCAAATTATCAAATCATATATTAAAAAAACTCATAAAAATAACATAATTACCTTCCATTTTATTTAACATGGAAGACATTATGTATTATATTTTTTGTATTTTTTGAAAAGAAAAATTTAATATTTTTGTGGTTTGATAACGAAAAAACACATTTCATCACCTTCTTTTTATCCAATCAAAGAGTGGTTAAATGATATTTTGAATTTTAGAAAAACACGTTTTAATAACATTTGTTTGGGAACATTGTAAAATTCGGGTAATATTTTTTTGCTACTCATACAATTGATTGAAAAAACATAAAACAATAGTCACTACCTTAGACAAATAGGGACTAATAATCTATTGAAAAAAGAATGTAATTGCTTAAAGCAATTTTAAACAAGGGTTGCATGGCAACACAGTCCCTGCCGAGTTAGTTGGGAAATACATGTTGAACAATGAAACTTAATATGATTAAATGAATAAGTGATGAATATGTTTTGTCAAAAGATAATAATTGAGGGTTGTTTGTTATTCAAAATGTATAATGAACCATAAGACTATAATATTCATAAATATAATATAAATATAATAATAAATAATATATTAGATAATAAATATAATACAAATATAATAATTCATAATAATAAGTACATAGTACACCTTTTTAATTTAGATGTGGTGATTGGTGAAATTTATTGATTATGTAATTAATTCTACATATTGAAAGACGTGAAGAGAGCAATAACACTTCAATTTTATAAAAAATGAGAAACACAAATATTTTTATTATATCAAAAAATATATATTTGTTTTCCTATATTAAACATTACATTGCATATACAAATTTATGGTCAAAAGCAAATTAATGTCACATCAAAAGAAAACTCAATGCGATCGTCCATAACTAATAAAAAGAGAAGTAAGCATATTCCAACCTTATTTGACAAGAAATTGAATAAAGAGGAAAATAAAAGAGATACTAAGATGTAAGATTTAACTTGGTTAAAGGTACATGAAGAAATATAAAAGAGTAGTATCTTTTAACATTTGAGGTTGAGAAGGCATCCGTAATATGACTTAGTGAATTTGTACTCCTTTTTACTCTAAGGAGATTTTATGGTAAATATTTATTTAAAAGTCATTGAAATTTATATGTTTTTTTTTATTTAATTTTAAGGTAATAAAACATGATTAAACAAAAGGCTTGAGATGAGATTCGATCTTGGGATATATAACTTTCTTTGAGTAAACTCTTTAATGAAAATATTAATATCTACCATTTAATGAATCCACATTCTTAAAATGTGAAGATCTTTAAACCAAGAAGAATATTATATATATATATATATAAATAGAAAAGAGAAATTATATTAATAAAAGTGGTAATCAACAGATTGTTACATGTCAAAATATCCAGAGGGGAATAACATTAGTTCTGTAAATGCGAGTACATTTAATTTGGCCAGTAGCTATAGAATATAGTTTTTTTTTTTTCCAAAAGAGATTTTCCTCCATTCCCAGTATAAATTCTGTAGAAAATGCCCAGAATTCTTATAAAAAACAAAACATATAGATTTGGGGAGGGGAAGGGATCTAGATAATGTCATTCCCTATTGTTTGTTGGTTTGTTGAGTTGAACACGAGAGTGCGCATGTGGATCGTAGAGTGATTCTTTATAGGATGATTGTTCCTAAGATATGTTGGATTTGCCTTCCTCTTTTGACCATCTGCGGGGCCTGTACGAGCGTCACAAGTGAAGTAATTCCCGGTCCCAGTTTTGCTTCTGAGATGATGGATGAGGCCATTCAATGACAAGAGGGAAACACAGTTGCTGGTGTTCAAGCACATTTTTCCAGCGTAATCTGCTTGCGATGTGATCTGAGTGATGTGAGGAGAGTTTTGGAAGCGCGGGGCATGAAGATCCTGTAAGTTCCTTTTGAAACTCCCATGAGCCATTTCATTACCCGTTCCGTTTGTTCCTTCCCGAATCGTGATGGCACAGGGCGTACCAAAGGGGCTAGCCAACAAAGTAAATCTAGCCCAACTTTCAAGAGGCCAGCGCAGGAGCCCGACTGATAGGTGGAGTGAAGAAGGTCAAGGGATTGACTGGTGACAAGAAAGCCCATTAATTTGTATTTGTCCTTCCAGAAGAGTCACTTCCAGGTTTTCCTGATAGTCAAACTGAGAGTTGAGAGAGCGAACTACATGGAAGAGGCTAACTTCTCCAATTTCTTGAATTTCATTTCTGATTCTGGTAGGAATGGAACTAATTGTTATGTTGCTGGAGGTTTTATTGTGCTACAGGATTGAAAGGATTATGCAGGAATCTTCAATGACAATGAGGGAGGAAATACCTCTGAGTTTGAATAATTCCAATCCTTTGAGCAGGATGTAAGCTCCGGCTTGGTTGTTTTTCGCTTGCCCTAATTTCCAAGCATAGGTGGTTTCGATTTCGCCTCCTGAGCCAAGAATCACTCCTCCCACTCATGCTTCCCTGGGATTCCCTTTTGAAGCTCCATCAAAGAACAAGGAGTGGGTCACTCTATCTTTGAGCCAAGTTTTTAGATCAGTCATATTCAGTTGGAGTTTCCATGCTTGTCGATAAGGGATAGAGGAGATTGCAGTGAAGTCTATGTGCAGGATGTCTATCCAGGCCCTCTCTGTGTTGTCCATGCTCTGTAATGAATCAATTAGAAGCTTCTTGTGTGATAAGTGTTATGAGAGAAAACTGATTGCCCTGTTGGCCACCGAGACTGGGAGATTGGGCTCTCTAGCGAAAATATCTTTGTTCCTTGCAAGCCATATTTTCCAGCAGCCATATTTAGGCAATGCTGCCCAAATTCTATTGAAGATGTGATTTTTCCTTGTTGATATTTTGTATCTAGTTTTCCAATTTTGCAAAAGGTGGTTGATATTGCATGGCCACCTGACTCTGCTATACATATGTTGAAGTATTGTCTGCCAGAACTTGTGGACATAATTTCACTCTATAAATATGTGCTACATGGTGTCAGAATATTGTTTACAAAGAGGACATTTGAAAGGTCCTTGGAGTCCCCTTTTGCTGAGATTTTCCACTGTTAAGATTTTCTCATGAAACAAATTCTAGCAGAAAAGATTTATTTTCGGTAAACCATCATTGCTCCATATATAATTCCAATGAGAAGCCTTGAGAGGGAGATGTATATCTCTAAGTAGAGCATTGAAATCTTGCTTAACAATGTAATATTGATTTTCCCAACAACGAAAGTCCTTAGTGAATAGGGATATGGGAGCACAACCTTTAAGTTTTGAAGTGAGAAGATGCAGGAGAGGTTGGAGGTTAGGAGGAGGGGTTCCAAAATCCCAACAAGCCAATTGACTTTTTTCATATTCCAAGAGGAGATGTCATAAATAGAGTTTTTTCCTTGCTTAGAAAGCCAAGGTAGAAGGGGGAGAAGGGAGCATTCCTGCTCCAGAGAGGGGGATCCATGGATTTTATCTGTGGTTAAATTAATGCATTTCTCATTGCATGAAGACCAGGATAAGTTGTTTTTAATAAGAGGAAGAGAGGTCTTCAAGAGGCTCCAGATTTGGGATCCATTTTGAGCCAGGGGAGGGTGATCTAGACAACGGAGTCTGTCACCTTTGAAATACTTGTGCACAATGACCTTTTTCCACCAATCATTCTGACCGGTAACTAGTCTCCAAATTTTTTTAGCACCCATGGCTAAATTGAGAAGATATGGATCTCTGATTCCCAGTCCCCCATTCGACTTGGGATCTTTGACGATGTTCCAATTTATGAGTTGGTATCTCTTTGATTTGGAGTGGCCTCCTTGCCAAAGAAATATTGTGATTTCTAGGGATATTTTAGATTTGATTTTTCCCGGTGCTAAATACATGGAGAGTTGGGAAATAGGGAGAGCAGAGAGAACAAATTTAATGAGCACAACTCTTCCAGTTGGGTTGAGCTAATGAGATCCCCACTGGATGAGCTTCAATTTTATTTGATCAATGATAGGGTTCCAATAAGTAGAGGGAATGGATTTTAAGGAAATGGGGATATCGACATTTTTGAAGGAATTCCAATTGATGTTCCCAGGGAAACTGAGGATTCTAGTTATGGCTTGCATTTCACTTTGAGGAACATTCCAACCATAGATTTGACTTTTATGTTCATTTACCTTTCCTCCGGAGGTTGTGGTATAATCATCCATTATTTCTTTAAAGCATTTTGCTAAAATGATGGAGGCTCCTCCAATTAAAATAATATCATCCATGAATTGGGAGTTGTTTTCTCTTTTGACTCCTTGTGCAATTTTGAGTCCAGGAATGCGTTTTAGCTCTCTTTATTTGTCCAATTTCCTATTTAAGGATTCTACCATGATGATATAAAGAATGGGGTAGAGAGAACATCCCTGATGGAGCCCCTTGGAGAGTTGAAAGAAGGGGTTGGGCCTTCCATTGACTAAGGGGGAAATCCAGAGAGAGATGATGCAAGCAAAGATCCAAGAGAGAAAAATGTCGTTGAAGCCAAATCTGGTGAGAACTGTCAGTAAAAAGATGTGTTTGACTCTGTCGAAGGCATTGGCCATATCCAATTTAATGTCCATGCCTTTTTCTTTCCTGGAATGACTTGAGTGGATTTCCTCTTGAACCAGAATAATATTGTCAACCATTTGCCTCTTTTCCATGAAACCTCCTTGACTTGGGGAAATAAGAGAAGGGAGGAGGGGTTTTATTCTATTTGCTAGGATTTTTGAGAAAATTTTATAGGAGACATTGCAGAGGGAGATAGGTTTAAATATGTTAAAGAACGAGGGGTTGGAATATTTGGGAATGAGAGCAAGGAAGGTAGAATTGGTGCTTCCTCCTATCTTGTCAGTTCTATGAATATATTGAAGCATTCTGGTCAGGTATTTGTGGATGATCCCCGATCAATTTTGATAGAAGGAGGTTGAGAATTCATCAGGTCCAGGGGATTTATTAGGGTTTAAGGATTTTATAACATTCCAAACTTCTTGTTTTGATATAATCTTGCAAAGCTGATAATTTTCTTCATCACTTAATAGCTGAGGGATTGGGTCAAGCATCCTATCAAGAGCGTCTAAGTTATGAGTAGGTTTCTCTTTGTAAAGTGATTCATGTTAATATTATGGTAGCTGCGGGAGGCATTTGCCTCCACGTGTGAACCTGACGAGAATAGAAGACTCCGGGAAGCAAGAGAAACCCTAATGAGTTGGCTAATAACCCTAGAAGCCTTGTCGGCTCAAGAAGATAATTTATATTAGGATATTAGCCTCCAAGAGAAGAAGTCGGCCATAAATTATAATAATATACTGAATAGACACTTATCCAAAAGGAGAAGTCGGCCCCAACAAAACTGGCAGAACTACTATAAATACAGGGCGCCAGTTCTCATTTGTCACATCTCAGAATTGTAGTTCTACAGTTTGGTGCGCACTGTAGTTGTAGTCTGGTATGCAGGTTTGGAGGAAGAGCTGGTGCAGCTGCAACAGTAGCAAGTTCTCAGCTTTGGCTTGAATATCTCTTGGCTAGGGTTTGGGACTATCTGATCAATATTTTGTGTTGCGCAATTCTTGGAGAGAGGCGCGCTACCCTTTGTTTGTCTATCTAGCCTAGGGTTTGCTTCCGGAGGAATTCTCAGTCAAGGTTAAGGTACTCGGAGGGAGGCTTCGGCCTATGGTTGGGTGACTAGGGTATCGTCAATGGTAAAACGAGCACACTATATTCTATATTCTAACAGGTTATGGGCCCACACCCCTTCAGTTAGCCTAAAACACTGGAAGGAAACATAACCGCTAGATATTGAGCTCGTTGAGGA
>SNQJ01S0130446.1:0-17703 GCA_010110895.2 Picea sitchensis
CAATAACAATCACAATAATGTAGAGAGGTAAGCAATAAAAAATTCGAAATCAATCAAACATATGAAATATACAGAGACAGATATTTCCTAAGGAAATCCATAAAGGGTAAAAACCTCTTCTTCTTAGTATGATACGTAATATTTACATTCTGTACATTATCATACATATGAGCTCCAACTCATTGTGAAGCTACAACCTATGTTTTGCAAGATGCAACTTGCCGAGAGCACCAACCCTCTGTTTTCTCTAGCACCTACTAGAAGGAAGAACCAACTCCTTGGTTTCTCTAGCACCCACTAGAAGGAAGCACCAACTCCCTGGTTTCTCTAGCACCCACTAGAAGGAAGCAACAACTCCCTAAATGTTCCAGCACCAACTGGATGGAGGCACCAACTTCCAGTCACATAGGCACCAACCTGTATAACAGAGAACAATAGTTCTCCCTTGCACCTCCCTACCACCTTGGATTTTCTAGCTGCAATCAGATGGAAGCTACAACTCCCTGTGTTCAAGCACCCACTTAAACCTCTGAGGACAACAATCCTCCCTAACACCTCCCAACCACCCTGAAGTATCAATTTTTTCTACGGAAACTTATTACAGTGACATAATGTTCATCAACGGCTTACCAGTCTCATCACTATTCTACTACACTGCCCTGCTCTATCTGCCTCACTGTCTTCCTACACACATGCCTTGCACTTTCTGTTCTTCTACCTTTTATGCTCTGTGTGCCATGTCCATTCAATGCACCATTCCTCTTCTATGTATTTCAATTGCTGCACACTGCCTCCTTCTACATGCCTAAATCACTCTCAATAGTAGCCCTCATCTCTTCTTTGTTCTGTATTCTTATAGTATCTGTGCACCTTGTGCATTCTATATGTGCAATGCTTCTGCATGCTCAACTCTGCGCCATTGTTCTCCACATCGGCATATTCACTGCCACTCCACATTGCCACTTATTCACTCCCTCGAGCATCAACACACTCTCTCTGTTCTGCATGTTCTCCTCGTGTCGAGTCCTCTTCCTAATCATCATGGCAATTCCTCAGCTTTTCTGGCGGTTATACCCATGCATTCATCATCACTAGTTGTTATGCTGAGATTCCTTAGCCTGTCTAGCAATTGAGACTCTTCATCTTCTCTATCACAGTCGATCTCATCCTCTCTGTTTCATTTACAGAATTCAACACTCTTCCAACTATCATTTGACTCTATGAATAGTCTTCATTCCACTGGAAGATTCCTTGAGACTCTTCAACTCCTATGGCAATCAAACTGAGGCCTCTTTGATATTTTCTATGTAGAAACAATCAGTGGTTTCTGGCAGTTACACTGTGAACCTCTTGAGCCTTATTCCTTTGGCACCTTTCACCTTTCCTTTCACATGTGGCTTCAGGTGGTTACCACACGCCTGTTCAGAAGGTGCTTTTGTGATTTGCATTTGGACATTTCGGCATTTTGGCATTCCTGTGGTGAAGAGTCTTGACTCTTCATGTTACAATCGCTAAAAAGGAGCTTAGCCTAGTGCTAGATCCTCCCTCTCACATGACCATTGACAGTGACCATAGCCTACACCAAAAGTTATTTCAGCATTTCGGCATTTCTGTGGTGAAGTGTTTCAACACTCTAAGTCATGAACCCTAAAAAAATTTATGTTTTGCATTTCAGCGTTTTGGCATTTCTGTGTTGAAGTGTTTCGACACTCCAAGTCATGAACCCCGAAATTTTCGTCATTTCGCATTTCGCAACTTTGGGACTCCTGTGATGAAGAGTCTCGACTCTTCATGTTGCGATTTTCGAAACTTTGAAATTGAGTCAGATCAATGGTCCACAATATTGATGGTTCGAAGGTCCGAATCTTTTCATGCTTTTGCATATCGCAAGTTCCTGCCATGAGTTTCTTCCTTGAATCCTCCAGCTCCTGGTATCTGAAACTCTGAAATGGAGTCAGATCAATGGTCCAAAATATCCCTTTGATCAACGACTCAGATTAAGTCATGGTTTCACATTTTGTGATTTCATCATTCTTGTCATGAGTGTTCTTGACACCTCCAACTCCCGGTATCCAAAACTCCAAAATGGAGTCAAATCAATGGTCCACGATCTCCCTTTGATCAACGACTCAGATTAAGTCGTGGTTTCGCATTTCATGATTTCGGCATTCTTGTCATGAGTGTCCTTGACACCTCCAACTCCCGGTATCTGAAACACTTAAAGAGAACTTTCCCAGTTCCTTTTTCATAAATTAGTTCGACAAGACCGAAAAAGTGATAAACTATCACCCGTCAAATGTTTTCTTCAAATACTTTTACGAGCGTGAAAAGAACAAGATCGCTCGGCAATCTTTTCGTTTTTATAGAGCGTGAAAAAAGCTTAAAGGATACTCCCTAATTTTCATTGTTTTCATGTTACCATGATGAGTACGAAAAGATGACAAAAGTATACTCGGTTACGTTCTCATGTATTTTCGAGTGCGAGAATGAACGAAGACTGAGCTCGAGGTTTTTCCTAAAAAACCCTAAAAGGGTATTTGTACATGTGACGGATAAAAGAAAAAATACTTGTACACCGTCATTCGGGCTTCTAGGTCATCTATTTGCAAAAAACCATACTGACAAAGCCATTAGGGTATTAGGTTTTTAAGCAAAAATATAAAAAATCAATGAAAAATAGTAAAAAAGTGAATAAATATGGGTAGAAATCCCTTTTTACCAATTCAATGTTACTTTGTCAAAAACTTGTCCAACACACTCCTTTTTTTCCCAAATTTCTTCGGTTGATTGCAGGAGGTACAAGCGGTCATTCAGCAAATGGTTTGGGCCAATGAGGTGATCTGCTGATTCTTCATCTTTTTGATGGATTAAAATTGATTTTCATTGGTAATTTTTAGTGTTTTAGTCCATTTTAGGGCCGGTAGGTGCGCGTAGGCATTCTCACAGGAAGGTTATTCGGAACCTATGAGAACCTAAGATTCTCGCAAGTGGGCTTCAGCGCACCTGCAAGAATCCCACACTATGCAAAAGCCTCACCTGTGAGGGCCAAAAAATGAATTTTCGTGTATATTTTTACCCAATAAAAAATTATTCAAGAGGTTAAATGAGTTGTTAAATTCCTTCTCATGGCTCCATTGCAGGTATTGATCATCACAGTGTTGGAATGGAGGGAAAGAGAACATGAGGAGAATGATTCCATTGCCAAAAATGATCTGGGTACAATTGTTGTCCTCCGAGAATGTGGGATGTTAAAACTTTTCAGGATCCAGGGCATGAGAGCCCAACTAAGGTTGCTAGAGTACCTGGTCCATATGTGGGATGTGGATCAACAAGTATTTCATGTAGGTGTCCACACACTTGCATTAGATATCGAGGATATCTATTTTTTGACGGGGTTGTCACGACATGGATCCCATGTGATCCCGACTGGAGGTAGAGGTGGTGGTCTTCCTATGAGCAAGTATGTTCGCCAATATTGTGTTCCCGAGGTAGAGAGAAGCAAGGGTAAATTTTCCATCCGGGTGTCCAAAATCTAACCCTACGGACTATCTTGTTTACCATTTCATGAATGGCCAGTAGCGCGGCTCTACACATGGCTCTCCAGAGCTATTTCCAATATGCAATAGAGTGCACAAAGCCTTGGGTTTTTAACTGGTCGGATGTGGTTCTTTGCAACATGAAGAGGCAACTGACAAAGTGCAGAAAGGGTGACCTAAAACAGTTCGAGTACGTGTTATTTTTGGTGTCTTTCTTCCTTGAGAGGTTCCACTACTACGTCTACAAGTATATTGAGGTTTACCGGCCCCACAAGATCCGAGGATGGTGAGGTGGTGTAACCTCATGGCTCGGCACATAGCAAGCCCTATAGTCAAATATAACAATGCTTTTTTTGACTAGTTGAGGCCCCAGATGATGATGATTGATGATTATACCTATGCCAGCTTGGATTTCTGAGGGGATCTGGATTTGGTTCTTCCTAAGGGTGCTCAGTGGGGTGACTTAGGTAAGAAGTACACATTTTGTTTTTTAATGTTTTTATAAATTTTATTATATAAAATGTTTTTATGTTTTCAATCCAAGGACTAATCAAAAATTATGTTTGATGACATAGATGTGGGGTCATATCAACCTCTAGGAACATCTCCCATTCAGAGAAGGGGAGAAGTGGCTCCAGTGGCAAGATGGGATGCTGAGGACTATGAGTAAATTGAACATAACTTAGAGGGATTGACTGCAAATGTCCCGGACATCACTATTGGGGAGATCCCAAAATGCTATCAGTGCCATAATGTGGGCGTGTCTGAGTCTCTTAGTCGAATTCTCCATAGGGTAGCCCGAGTAGTTGTATGTTACTGTAAGCGTCATCCGTGATGCTATTTTGTAGAAGCCATGGGTTTCATATTTTGACATTTCGGTCTTTGGGAAAAAAAAAAACTTTTTGTAAAACTTTTGATCATTATATATCTATATGCGGCTTATACCGGCTTATTTTGTTTTGTAAAATACATATGATCTGTGGTTGGTTTTATAAATGTCTCAAATGTCTGTCTAACACATAATTAGCTAAAGCATCAGTCAATGTATTTAGACATATAGGAATGTGATGATATTTGATGTAATCAAAATAACGTTCCAAGAGGAAAATTCGTAGATATACCCGCAATAAAGTACGACTTCAGATAGCATAGACATTACTTAACTGTAGCACTACTAGCTACGAATCAAGTCGTATAACCAGGTGGTGTATACCAAGCGAAATAGCATCAGTTAATAATTCGATGATGGTGCTATATTTTGCAATATTATTGGTCGCACGACTAAGCCAAACACCTCGTAGACTGATAAGTTCATTTGTAGGTGCATAAATTGTCCATGCAACAGAAGCTAGGTTATGAGTACTACGACTAGCACCATCAACGAAGCCAATGTGGGGTAGCAAAGACTCCAACATCTAGAAACCAAGAACAATGCAAGGTAAGCGGTCAAGGGTAGCAACCAAACAACGAAAAAGCACACTAAAGTAAAACACAAGAGTATGATACAATAGAATACAAGCACTCATGCAAAAATGACCTAAGAAGAGTACTTCTTTAAGTAAATCCCATTTATGGGTTCACTCAAAAGGACACCATCATAATCCACTAACTCGTAAGCTCCCTTCTCCAAAAATCATTTGACGATGTAAGTGCCTGGCCACATAGCCTCAAATTTTCTGGCACCTAGCAAATCATGATCTTGTTGATAGAGGAGAACTAGATCACCCTCAGAGAAAATGCGTGGCTTGACATGCTTGTCATATTGGGATTTGACATGTTTCTTCTAGGTTTTAATAACTAGAGTGTCATCATGATGGGCTTCGTCCAATTGCATAATATACAACATGCATTCTTCTTCAGCAGAGGTGCTTGGGAGAAGCTCAACGACTGGTTTCAATGATGGTATCTCACATTCAATCGGTAGAATAGATTCTAAACCATACAATAATTGGAAGGGTGTGAACCTCGTGGTAGAATTTACTTATGTCCAATAGGCCCATAATGCCGAGAACAACATCGTGTGCCAACTCATTTTGTGAATTCCTATAATCTATCGAAGCATAGCGATGAGAACTTTATTGATTGCTTCAACTTGGCCATTGGCTTGTGGATAGTAGGGGGTTGAGTTTTCATGTCGAAGACCCAACTTTTCTGTAAGTTCAGACATCATGAAGATTTGAAAGTGGCTACCATGATCAGTGACGATAGACTGTGGGATTCCAAATCGTGTGATGATGTGATTGAATAAAAATAGAGCTATCATTTTTCCTGTGTTTTCAAATGTAGGCATCGCTTCAGACCATTTCATGAAATAATCCATGGCTACGATAATGTATCCATGCCCCCCAGCTGAGTGAGGGTTATAGGTCATGAAATTGATACCCCATTTAGCGAAAGGTCCAACAGAAACTACAGGGTGTAAGGGAGCGGGATGTGATCATATCTTATTATTATATGTTTGGCAAGCGTGGCATTTCTGGATAACGATTATACAATCTTTAAATAAAGAAGGCCAGAAGTACCCTTCTTGTAAGATCTTTTGGGCAGTATCATACCCAGACATGTGACCACCACATGCTCCAGAATGGCAGTCATTCAAGGCTTTCTTGGCTTCGTCAAAGGTGAGATATCGTCGAAAAACAGAGTCAATCCCAGGACGATAAAGAGTATCAATGATGATAATATTCTGACGGTCTTGGTAACATATGCAATGGCGATCAGTGCTAGACAAATCGGGCCAGAAAGTCTGAGTCTGGAGATATATAACGATATCCCCATACCAAAGGTCATCGGAAATGATTAGAAAAAGGGACTCATCGGGTAATGAGTCCTCTGCTACATTTTTCGTCTTAGAACAGGGAAGGTCACATATCAATTTGGAAAACACTAAGGATTTCTTGGACTTAACATGTTTGAATTCTAAGTCAAACTCCTGGAGTATTACAATCCATTTGGAGTATTTTCCCCAAAGCAATTGGCATGTAAGAATGTGATGCATAGGGTTGCAGTTGGAAATCACAGTAGTCTTGTGTAAAAGGGTATAGTGATGGAAACGTTGGACAGCTTGGACAGTTGCCAAGGCCAACTTTTCAACATGTAAATACTTGGCTTCGGTAGTCATGAGACTCTGACTCAAATAATAAATGACATGTTCATCGTGAGAATCATCCTCCTGGACTAGAACCATAAAAATGGTAGAGTCTAAGGCTGTGAGATAAAGGAAATAATCTCGACTGTAATTGGGTGGGAAGAGTAGTGGGGTACAGGTTAAAATTAGTTTCAAAGCTTCGAAAAATTTGTTGGTAGTGGTATCCCATACAAACTCATAAACTTTCTTGAGCAGTCAAGTAAATCCGAGTGTTAACTCAGCGTAGTTTGGGATGAAACGACGTAGAAAGTTTGCCTTCCCTTGCAAACTTTGTAGCTAGTGAAGTGAGGAAGGAGGAGGGATATTAAGAATCACCTCGACCTTCAAAGGATCTACCCTAATCCCTTGACATGAAAGAATAAAGCCTAGAAGTTGGCCAGATTCTACACAAAAAACACACTTGTGCGGGTTTAAGCGTATACGGTAAAACCGACATCGAAGGAAAATGGCTCGAAGGTGTGTTGGATGATCTACACAGTGCATGGAATGAGTCCGTAAGTCATCGAGATATGGTTGTACAATGTGCTTTATATCATGAAAGGCATAAGACATAGCATGTTGAAAATTCACGCTACCATTCTTTAAACCGAAGGGTAGTTTTCGGTAGGCAAAAGTGCCCCGAGGACAAATAAAAATGGTCTTGTGTTGGTCGACGGGTACGATATTAATGTGACTATGTGTGGAGAAACATCCATCAAAGAGAAGATTTCACTTCTGGCACAATCGTCGATGATCTGGTCAACGAATGGGGTGGAAAAGTTGTCTTTAGGATAGGCTTTGTTAATATCCCTATAATCAATGCACACGTGGATCATCCCTTGTTTCTTGTTAACTAAAACAAGATTGGAAACCCATTCAATTAGAGCCACGGGGTAAATAAATCCAGCTTTAAGAAGTTTCTCAACTTCAAGATTGATAGCAGCTGCTTTACGTGGGTGGACTGGATAAAGTCATTTCTAGATGGGTTTAGTGCCCGGGTACATCTTAATCTTGTGTGAAACAATGTCGAGTTCAATACCCGACATTTATTTACAGCTCCATGCGAAGACGTCACAAAATTCTTGAAAAAGAGACTTGTAGGTGACAACCTTGTCATTGGAACACAAAGCTCCAATGTGCACATTTTTGACAACTCCAATTTTAATGGATATGTCAAGGGGGATGGTGGGTGAGATGTTACTTAAGTTCCCTTCATAGAACATGTCTTGTGTAGACTCAAGAATGGTAGAAATGATGACAAGGTTGACGGAGTCAAGATCCGTTGGTAACTCTCAATGGTGTTGTATTCAAGGAAGAGAATGGAACAATGATGTCCATGGTCCCATGGAGTATCTTCCATGGACATAACAAACATAATCATTTCATCTATAGGAAAAATGACACATAATGGATCCGAAAATAAATCACCAAGAGAGGGGGTAGAAGGGGTTGTCGATTGAATGGATTGATAGGCAGATTCAACCAGAATCAAAGGATTTTTTTCACCATAGTGGAGACAATCACCAGGGTCGGGTACTATCCACGAGTCGTGAGACGTAGGGGTTTTTCGACTAGAGGTGGAAATCATGTTGATCGAGGTGACAAATGGAGGGGAAAGGTCGAGTGGTGGAATTGGGAATGTACCCATTAAAGTAGAATCTTTGAGAAGACCCACATCGATGTTCTCATACCCGAGAGGTGTTTTTGAAATGAAAGGTACATTGCTAGTACGAGAATCAGAGTTAAAGAAGGCTAGTTGATCGACAGTAACCACTTTTCCTTGGTGTGGGAAATGTAACACACAGAAAAGTGTGGAGACAACTTCATGCATGGAATCAATCCAGCTACGGCCAAGCAAGAGGTTGTAATCAAGAGGTGCATCGAAGACCTCAACTTCAACGTTGACCATTTTTCCTTCTAACATAATAGGCAATGAAGGAAGGACATCGTACGGTTTAAATCCAGAGCCATTAAAGGCCTTGAGAGTGTTGTGTGATTCAGTAAGAGGAGGAGAACCGATGGCTCTCCAGCAAGTGATAGACATGATGCACGTCAAGGCTCCCTCATCAATTATGGTTCGACAGATGTTTTTGGTTTCAACGACAACTTGTATTCGAAACACTAGTTGAGGGGGTAGCCTTGAAATGTGATCTTCCAGGTCAAAGATTATCAGGTTTGTATCCATGGGATCGATTCCACCAATAGCTTTTAACAATGCCTTGCGTTGCATAGGGAAACTTTGAAGGACTTTGAGAGATGACATCGCAGAGGGTTCTTGCGCAAGATCTTCTACAATGCTATAGTTTTGAGTAGCATGCACGTGAGGGTTGAAGGCAGACTTTCAAACAATGCCCTTTGGAGGAGGGCATAGGACTGTATTGAGGTTCGATCGTTCGAGATGAAGAGGACCGTTGGGAGGTGAAGTCATGGGAGTTAGTTGTACCAATGGAGGTGGTGTATCATCAACTTTCTCCTTGGAGGGAGAATAATCTTTGTCCTGAGTGGCGATAGCAATGTCATTTTTCTTTGAATCACCCATGCACATCAGGACGTATGAAGTAGTAGAAGGAGAGGTTTGGTCATGAATGACCAATTGGGCATGCTGCTGAGAAGGGAAAGGTTGTGACAAGATGACAGGTTTAGGAGGTTTTGGGGTCCCTTGAAGGAACTTGGTGACTTCAGCTCGTCTCAGACAATATTTCATGTAGTGATCATCACCACATATAAGACACATATATCGTGGTTTACACTTATCCTTATCATCAGGAGGTTGTGTTTTATTTTTTTCGGATTGGGGGTTATTTTTATCCTCTTTGTTCTTACCCTTTCCTTTTTTGGATTTATTTTTACCGACAGGGGTAGATTGAATAGAGTTCACCTCATAAGTCTTTCCGGTGGAAGGGGTGGGAGTCATTGCATTATGTATAATAGAAGCAGAAGAATTGGGGTTGGTGTGAGAGGCTGGCATAGAGTCACCAATTTTGTTATAGGATAAATCAGTATATGCAGACACTAACTGATCTCCCTAGATCCACATGGATCTAGAACAAAATAGGACAGGACATGACACTTTCCCTAAGTTACTATCATTGAATTTGTCATCAAAGAAGGAACAAGTGACGTACCTTTATATCGCTTCCTTAGGTATTTTTTGTTCCTACGTTTCTCCTATGCTCTTGTGAGATCAGATCCAAGACAACACAAACCAAAAAAAGTGAAAATATTAAAGTATATTCAATGACAACCTATGCATATGATCAAGGAGTTATGCAATAAAATAAGAGTGATTTTATGGGAAAGGGACATGCCACTGCATTATATTAAATGAAATTAGAAGAAACAACTAGATTGCCTTGATGTCACAAGCTTCCTTTCAGTGGTCCTTTGTTCCAACAAACACACTTGCTCCAAACTTGCATGAATAAGATCCACTATGGCTTGATGAAAAAATGGAGGCCTCAAGCACCAATTCAAGCAAGATTCCTCATATAATTCTGAACCTATTATTTCATCAATTATTTATTCAATATTGCTTAACCTCTTCCATGAGAAACCTTTCAATATATAGAAGAAGGAAATATGGTTAAAGGGATGAGGATGATCCCACTAAATATGAGAAGTCAGTAGGATTCCAACCATGTGAATGCCAACTCATTTCCCAGAAGATCCTCTTATAGAACCTTCGTAACCTCTCCTTCCTTTTTTATCTTTGAAACAGGTTCACACCCTGCCTATAGAGAAAACTGCGAACACCTCACAGGCAAGGTATAGAGAAACCTGCGAGAATGAGGGTTTTCACACTTTGTAACATATGCAGCTTGCGAAATCAGTTTAAGAATGTGTTTTGTAGAGGAACACAACAGTCACTTTTCTCAGGTAAAAAGTCCTTATGAGACCCTGAACACATCCCTATAGAGACATCACCAGAATAACCAAAATAATGTGTAACAGAGGCCAAGAGATCCGTCGAGATTCCTAGAAAGGAATAGTTCATCGTGTAAACATGCAGGATGCAGGAAGCACATGACAAAATACAAGTCCAGCGCAAACTGGAAAAAGTGCAGGAAAAACTTGCAGAAGCCTGACCGGAGATTTGAAAGGTTGCGCCCGACCTACCCGAAGCCAGCGATGTAGGCAAGCCAGAGCAACAGATCGAGTTGTTACAAGAAGATTGGACACAAATCACTACTCACACTGATCATCTTCAAACGAAGCTACAAAAGGTCCAACAGGAAGAAGAACATCCTTAGCAGCTGCAGGAACAGATGCAGAAGATAATACTGCAAGGTAACAATGCCCAAGAAACACTGCATAAGCACATGACAGACTGCATGGAAATATTCAAGGAAGTCAGTGATTAGATGGGCATCATTGCTCAACAAAATAAAGTCTTGGAGGAAGTGCGTACAAATATCCAGGTGTTGAACGAAGAAGTTGTGGCAACAATGGACCCCATGGAGCAACAACAAAAGTTTGACCAAATTCAACAGGCCAAAAATGAATTGAATACACTCTATGAGGCACAGTCCATAGCCAAGAAAGAGATACGTGACTTTCGACCTATCATCCACACAACCCACATGAAAATGAATCAAGTCGATGCAACAACATATTCTGAGTGGAACTCGTTGGTTGCATCCAAGCCAAAGGAGTACAACAAAGAGACGACCCAACAGTTTCTGGCAGAAGCATCACTCCTTGCCCAGAAATGGCAGGACAAGGTTGAAAGATTTCAAGGAGTAAAGCATAGAGCATTGGAGTTGGTACCAGAATTGGGACCTTCATTTGAGGAGGTAAAGGAAGAAAAAGAATAAACAAAATAGCTAAAAGAAGAAGAAAAGACAGACAAGGGAAACCAAAAGATGCTCCTGGGGGATGTGAAAGAACCAAGCGCTTGACTTAAGAGCGAGTCAAGGATTGTGGTTGGAGCTTGTTAGGCCCTTCATTTTTTGGGAGGAATTGCACAAGTTTTGACTAAGCTCGAGTTGAAAAAACTTCATCAGAGGCTGGGAGAAAGAGTAACAAAAAGTAGTTGCAGAAGTCAGCGCAACACCAGCTAAGCAACAAACGGTTGCAACAGAACAAGAAAGCGTGCAAATTGAGAAGGAAGACACAACCCAGCTATACATAGGGCTGAACATAACTGTAAAAGGGTTGGTTGATGCACTCATTGTTGTTTGTTCATCTATTGGTTCATTAGTGCATGGGTAGTTGGCTGGGTTAAGTTGAGTTAAGTTGGTTAGAGTCGCCCATATTTTGGGATTAGTTGTTGATAATTGTTGTAAGTCGAAAGATGACAAGTCTAAGTCTGTAATGAATTGGACCTATCAGTTAGAGAATTAGAGCTCTGTGACATGAGTCTAGAGTCTAGAGTCTGTGTTGAGCCCCACTATGTAATTATGAGTCTGTAGTAAGAAAAAGATCGTAAAGATAATATGAAGCTGGACCAAAATTCAAATATGTTGTGTCTTTGTATGTTTACTTCTACATTATAGTATTTCTTTATGGCGTATGATTTCTATTTGATGGTTCAACGTTTAAATGATTGCTCGCAAGGTAATTAGGTCCGATTCCTGCATTTATATGTTTCAGATATGTTAATGTCTCTTGCACAAGAACATGAATGAGTTTTTCATGCTCTATGGATCCTCTTTAGTCTTCTCCCTATCCTTCCCTATCTATCTGTCTCAGCAACGCTTCAGGTGAGACTTCTTCTCTTTGGAGCAAATGAAAATGCCAATGCTCTAGACTACACAGTATCTTTTGTTGGTAACTTGAGAAGGACCTTGGTCTGATCAAATTCGTGCCAACAAGATCCATGGCATCAAGAATACTATAGCAAAGAGACAATACAATCTAGATCTATGTCATGAACTCAATCATAGCCACCAAAAAATACAATGTGGATATATGACACAACATACAAGTGTTAGGAAAACAATGAGCACTAAGGAGAGTGCCACTGAAGTCTTCATATACAAGTGATATAATCCAACGCAACTTGGGAGGGGATGCAATAATGGAATGATGTGCCCCCAAACCCAAGGTATTCATCCCAAACCCCGATGGTACAAGTCTACAACATGTGAATAAATGAGTTGATGTCGAGCATGGTAGAAATTATCTGATTACCGATCATTGATGTTTACTGTTAACAGACATGAGGGAACCCACCGATGAGGAAGATGGACCCCAAGGTACCTAGTACAATATAGCGAGTGTGAATAGAGGATATGATGTTGAACACTCATAGAATCAATTTATCATGAGTTAATGATGAAAAACCACTATCGATCATGAGGAGGCATACCACTAAGGACTGCAAGCTCCAAGGTACTAGATAGTTTCTAGATTCTTGTCTTATATAATGTGTTGAAGTCAATAGGAAGAGATCCATTGAAGGAGGGCCTTGATGTATCTCGCATCAATTGACATGAAACAGACAACAAGAGATGATGTGAAGAGAGAGGAGAAAAGTACAAATGACATAGGGATGGCCGACTTGGAAAGTCAACAAAACAATAGATGGTCGACTCAAGCTTAAGCTTCCCTTGAACATATAGCACAAAACCATGGTAACTTGGAAGCAAGACACAATATCTAGATGAATATAGTGCAACAACACATGAGGCATTGAAAAACTCTCCATGATGACTGGAAGAGTTACAAGACATAGGAGTATATCTGACTTGTATTACTGGAATGGATCCTAGGAAAGATAAAACCCAACATAATGATGAGGACTCAAACAGGTGCCATGTTCAAGGGTGACTTGAGTGACACTGCCATTTTAAGAATAGACCAATGGTCAAAAACCCCCACTCTTTTTTTTTTGTATTTTTCATCTCCTTCATGGTTTAACGAGCATGAAAGCATGACACAAGCATGCTTGGTCTCTTTCATGGTTTAACGAACATGAAAGAGTTACCCAAGTAAGCTTGATGTTATTTTTGCAATTTTTTTCTCCCAAGCCTGAAAATGGATAAAACAATACAAGGGAGAACTCTTCTAGCCCAGGTGGACTAGAGTATTCCTTTTTCGTAATTAGTCCATATGGTATGAAAAAGGGTTAAAATTATACTAAATAGACGTCCTTTCAAACCATTTAATGAGTGTGAAATAAGACAATCTCACTCAATGATATTTTCATGTTTAGAGAGTTTGAAAATAGATTAAAGGAAACTTAGTGGAAGAGAATGAGTGGCCTAATAGCATGCGCCTATGTTCCAGGTGCATGGAATATACCTAAGCAATGAGGGATGAAAATGGTACTAGCGAGTGAGGTCCAATCTTAGTAGTTGTTCTCTCCATGGGTAGGTGGATGCAAAACAAAGCCCAAATAATGAAAGAGGTGGATGGTCAAGGATACTAGATAGCGATAAGCGGAATATGGGAAAACAACATTGTAGCAGCGGGAGGCATGACACGAGCAACAAATGCATAGGAGACTATAAAGCAACATGAAAATTTTTGGGAACCCCCACAGGATGTGGCCATAATATAGACGAAGAGAGGAGAATGATGCTCAATATTCAAGTCATGATGGGGCTAAAGGAGGTCTCCCTAGTCTATGGGAAAATGCAGCATGGGCACCAAATGGAAATATGGGTGCTAACTAGGGCGCCCATGAAAGTTAGGAACTACCAAACCATCTACGACATGGAAAAGAGTGGTTAGTGTTGTACTTGTCCATATTCAAACCTAAGGCATATTGTAGGTAGTATGGATGGTTAATTGTGCAGAGTGGGAAATGCATTGAAAAAATTATCCCTATATGCCATCTGAGAAACACATACCTCAAGTTCAGTGGAAGTCATCATCTTCATAAAAGAAAAAACATCCCTAGAATCCTATCAACACATGTAAACTAGATTCCAAGTTCAAAATGCATAATGAAATCTCAAAAAAAGGAAATATTTTTTGATTTTTCGGATATGAGAAAGGAAAATTAAAATCACTCAAACTACACACCTATGTACAAGGTACTACACATTCAGATGGTTTATGAAAAATTGAGCCCATTGCAGGGCTTGAGCCAAGGATATTTTTCATAATCGATGAAATCATGAGCCATTATTGGTATCATATGGATTACCATGCCAGGGCCATGCCACATAGGACCAAATATTTCCAGCTAAAGATACTCATTGTGAGTAGTCTTACGAGCTAGGGAAGATCCTTAATGGGATCCATCAAGACATGAAGGAGGTAAGAAATGTGAATCTTCGAGAGAAGGGAAATCAGAGAATTCGGTGGAAATTTCAAAAAAATGTATCCGAGGCAGAAAAGAGTCAAGGCTAGGGGTTTCACTAGATTCCTTAGAAAATTCCCACAGTCCTATATTGAATCTCATCATGTCAACTCTTGTTGGTTCTAAATGAGGATAATATGATTGATGTAGCACTTCATCCCTTAGATTTTCTATGGAAGCCATGACTTCCAAGATGGCCTCTTCTAAAGGAAACATAGAATCAAGGATGTCATGTGAATAGGGAGAGTCAACAACCTGTATGGGAGGACTAGGTTGATCACACTCCATATGAAGATGGAGTTGTTGAACAGTATCAATGGATGCTGATGGGATTGTCGGATCGACAATATCAACCGCAGTGAGTGGTATGATTTCTCAAAATGATTCAACATCCTCGTAACGAGGTACCACCCAAGGATCAACAGACCCGAGGGATCCACTGGTAAATGGATAAATCATGTTGATGGGGGTGATGATTGCAGTGGGATATGGTGGGGGAAGGGGAAATATACCCATAATTGAAGGATATTTGAACATATTCACACCAATGTTTAGAGCATACTGCATGGTATCATCGACAAAGGGTACATTAGACCTCACATTGGATCCAAGGTCTGGGGTATAAAACTCAAGTTGATAAATCATAATGATTTTTCCTTGATGAGGGAAACATAAGACCCTAAATATTGAGGAGACAAATGCAGTCATCTAATAGAACCAAGTGCTCCCGAGTAACATATTGTACTCAAGTGGTGTGTCAACGACCTCTATGAAAATGGAGACAATCTTTCCACCTAAATCCATGGGTAAGGTGGTGATAATTCCATATGGTTGGAACATATATCCATCACAACATTTTAAAAGTGTAGCAGTCGTATCAAGCTTAGGAGAACCAAGGGATTTGTAACAATAAATCTACATGATGCAAGTCGAGGCTCCTTCATCGATGATTGTTCAAAATATGTTTTCCCTCATCATTTGCACTTTAATCTGGAATGATACTTGATGGGAGATCCTATGAGTAACTTGGGTATTGTCAGAGTTAATCAAGCTTGGCTCTGAGGGGTCAACCCTGCCTATGGTTTATAGAAATTCTTTCCGCTACATGGGGCATCTTTGGAGAACTTCAAGGGCTGACATCGCACAAGGTGCCTGGGACAAGTCTTCCAAAATACTATATTTGTGGGCACTATGTGCATTGGAATTATGTGTCGTACAATGAAGAACGAACTTCGGGGGGTGAAGTAATGCATCAAGGAATGGCTTCTCTATTTGAAGAGGGCCACTAGGTTGGGAAGAAGATGTTTCATCTAGGGAAACATTGGAAGGCTTAGGAATGTCGTAGTTCTTGTTCTAATTCTACAAGTTGACCGTGTGGTCACACATGTAAATGGAAGCATTTGATTAGGAACCCTCATGGTGAGGGGTACTTGAGGACCAAAAAATATGCTCTAGGCTCACAATGGTGTTTTACACTATCATTCCTCCACAAACGTCCCTTTGTGTTATGGTTCTAGTAGAAGACAGTGGTGAGGGTCATAGTTACTATGGCCTCTGCCCTTTAAAGATGATCAATTGGCTACATTCATAGAGTTTTGAACCCCCCACATTATAATTCCTCATGTCAATATTGTTCAGTTCATATTTATGAGCTAAGTACACAGTTTGCAAGAATTTTAATGTTGCCCCGCTTTGTTTGTCACTAGGCAGGTCCCTTGGGGATGGGGTCCTTTCGCAAAGGGGAAGATGAAGTATGGTCAAAATTTGGGAAATAAAATGCTTCCATATTGTAGGGATCAGAAAAATATTTCCAACGGGCTATCATGAGCCCAATTCTGAGTCTATATGACCCCGTACAGAGGACGCAAAGTTAGCATCACCCGAATGGTCAAAACCAATATTTGTGACTTCCTGGTATGATTATGTTCATATTCTTGTCTCAAATAGAAAATAAAACCCATACATCATGTAGGTCAGTGCGATACCTTTCCAATGGTATATCCTGTGCTTGGTTTTGACCCCCAGTTGGTAAGAACGAGCTTTTGCAAGTTCATGACCAATTTCGGACACCAGATTGGTTACAGTGCTTTGGGGTTTAAAAAGTGTTAGTAAAGAGTTTTAAATAAAATATTCTAAAATTTGACACTTTAATAGTCTCAAATAACTTTCCAATGGATCCTCATTTTCTTCATTCTGACCTCGGATGGCCCAGTTAGCTGTCACAAGTTGGTCAATTATTTCGGTCAAAGGGGGGCAACCAACTCATGTAGCAGGGTTTCATGACAACTAAAACAACCATTAATGGCTCCAGAACACAAATATATGGCCACCTCATCAAATTAATCGTCAATACCTTTCCGAGGATACCTTATTTTCCTTTATTCGATATCGTATGGTGATTTAGCACCTTTCACAAGATTGGGTGCCATGTGGGCCCACCAACAAGTCAAGGGTTTTAAATGACCATTGTTCCGGGCTGAAATTGACGAATAAGGTGGCATTATTTGAGATTGGTGATGGAATATTATCGATGAGCTCGTTGATACCTTTCCAATGATGTTCCCTACGTCCAATTCCAATTATGTCTCACTTGGAAACCTTTTTGAGGCTAAGTCAACAACATCAAGGTCAAAGTCAAACTTTGACTTCCACAATTTTCAAGGAATATTAAAAAATAATGGGAAAAATTTATAAAATATTTCAGAAATTATGGAAAATCAAGGGTGGGGACATGCAGCCTCCCTCATGCAATATTGAGAATTTTTTTTTTTTGAAAATTGGAAAATAAA
>SNQJ01S0130447.1:0-25660 GCA_010110895.2 Picea sitchensis
TATGGTGAAAAGTGAAGTAAAAGGTTGGTAAAAGAATGGCATTTTGGCGACCCAACAAGTAAAAAAAATATTTCATAGAAAACAGATTTTATATTAAATAGTTATTAAAATATTCATGTACATCATCATTTAGTACTTTTATCCGACCTCTTCTTCTTAGATCTATAGTTCCTAAGCATTTCATCAATATCTACGTCTTCGTTCTTTGGGTGCTCTTCAAAATCAGATTGTGATTTTGTCCTCTCATGCAGAGCACGCCTAGTCACGGGGTACTCACAGGGTAATGGAGGCTGTTGTGATGAGGCATCACCTACAAAAGAAAAAAGTACAAAATTTAGATGGCCATTTTTTAAATATCGTTGAACTAGTTCAATAATATTAAAAAAAACACCCACAATGTCATTATTTACCTAGTGCACTGGTCGACACCGTTGGAATGGTTTCCTCCGTGTGCTCCTCTTCAACTATATGACCCTCGAGTACAACATTCTCTGCCATTGAGACCACAAACTTTATAAGGACAATCATAAATGTATAAGTAAAAAAAAATAGAAGTACAAAATGTATAACTATTAAATGATTAAGTATATGATTAAAATACAACCACATTACTGTCATGTGCCAGCTCGGTTGTAGCATCATCGTGGGGATGCAACCCCGTGGAATATTGGGACTGCATGGGAGAACCATCTTCTGGTTGCAAACTGATATCAACGCACTAATCTACAATACTAGTGCGTCCGTTGACAATGCTGCTCCCCTAATTAAAACAAAGTTGTAAAACATTAAATTTATCGATGATATCCAACATGACTGTATTATATTAATAATAACGGTTAATGTGGATTGAATTTTATTTACCTTATCCTGCAAAGTGGTTCTTGGTAACTGCCCCAAGTTTTTTTGGTGTTCAACTACAACTTTATAGCTGTACTTGTAACCAAGATGGAGGTCTTCCTCTATGGTTTCAATAACAAACTCGTCACCCTGCATTGCATAAGAATATGTATTTTTAATTTTATTCACTGCAATTACCTAAAAGTTTTAAGGTGATACAAATAAGATATTTAGGTACTTACAATTTGTGATTGCAACTTCAAGTAGCCACCCTGGCCTAGCCTGTGCTAGCCACATTTGGAAATACTTTCTTTTGTTTCCTTTGACGTGTCAGTCAACCTATCATCAAAAGTTTCAAGTATATTAATATATACCACAATTTTATTTACATCTAAAAAAAATTGAAGGTATTGAATTGAAATTGTAATTTACCTTCTGGGACCAAAGGGTGTTTTTCCTTCATCTGTCAATTTCTTCTCTTTTGCAACCTCAATGAGGGCCTTCCACTCCCTCTCTGGAATCATTAGAGGACGCTTGTACTTATATTTTTGTTTCAAGTGATTCCTATATGTTTCTCACATATATTTTAAATATTGTCCAGCTGTGGCGGTAGCCAAGGTCTTATTAAATGTGTCTAAACCAAAAAGGCTTTTGAGATAATCCATCAATTCTCTTTTGAGGTTGGAATTCTGGGAAATCCACCTCTACCATATGGTGGGATAAAAAATAAGCAACACCTTATTCTCCAAGGACCTATAAAAATGGTTATTCCCTACACGCAAAATGATTATATGATTATTAATTTAAAAAAAATAATTTAGATGATTTATAGTTGTCTACATAGAGAACATGAAATAATTAAAATTTTAAAAATTACCTGGGACTTTAACTTGCTTTAATGGAAGCCCTTCCTCATTGACCATAAATGTGCCCTTAAGGGTCCCTGTGCTGGTCACACATATTGCTTTAGGAAAATCAACTATATAGTTGGTCAAATCATTAGCCTCATCTCTGTCACCACCTCCAGAGCCTACCTGTGTGACCACTTCCTCGGTGTGCATTTCGTGGCTCCCACCTAATGGTGTGGAAGGTGGAGATATGAATAGATGCGTCCTAGCAACTTTATGAGGGCTTGCGTCGGGACCCTATGGTGTTTGTGCAACGCCACTACTACTGACACCATGCATGTCGGTGTCAACAAGATCCAAAAATCTCTATATAAGAAAGAAGACATTTTTCTTTAGATAATGTAAAAGTTAAAAATCAAGATTTCATAATTGATCTTATGACAAAAAAATAAAACCACTTGAAATTATGGTTATTACCTTATATGTCTTAATCCTTGTCATAACTTCTTTGATCCTTTCTTCGACCTCATGAGTTTGATCTAGAATATCTAACAAGTGAGCTAGTTCCATGTTTGTTTTATTGATATTTTTTCTAATTAAAACCATAGGGTTAGGGGATTCATACAAATCCCTTTCACTGAGCGAATCATTATCAACATCATGTCCCGCAGACTACATATTCAACAAAATAAATTATAATTCAGTTATGTAAACAAATAAAATAACTGATTGTCGCAGAAATAAAATGCACATTAAATGCAATTCGAAAATTGTTGTTTGTTTACTTGTTATGAGGCCTCTTTAGATTTACCATGATCATCCTGCCACATTATAGTAAAATTAGAACTATGATCATTATCATGAGAAATAAATTCAAATGTATGAGAAATCCTCTCTCTTTAATGACATCCAAGGAGGAATGTTATTGTTGATAACAAAAATAGGCACACTGAGTAAACATACTGAAGCTCTCCAAATGGATTAACATCGTAAAGAACATAATGAAAATCATAAAATATAAGAGTCATTACTTACTGTCTGGGTAAATTAGTATACATACCTCCCCCATAATAGAAACATCTGTATCTACTCTATTCAAATTGTAATCAATCAATACTCTTCCCTTGCAGCTATTGATTTTATTGCACATACAAATACACAGTTTCCTTCACGCATCTCAAATACTCAATTGGGTCTCTTATTTGTGGTCGCGGGTCATGTACTGTTTATAAACCCTGCAATATTCCCTGTTGCTTTTGGCCTTCCATCAATATAGATAGTTTCTCCTTTATTTTGATCGTTGTCTTTTAGATGTATATAATTTGTATCCAAGACATATCTTCACATACTTTTTGTATATTGGACTATTTGTATCCAATATTTGTAGATATAATAGGGTCCGATGTACTCTATCAATTCAGTTAATCCGTCATAATGGACCTTTATGCCATCCATGGAAAATATCCCCAAACCATGTAATGACGATGGAGCAATCCAGTATATCCTTTCGTTTACACAAAAATTAGTGTTTATTTTAGGAATATCCTTGGGTACCCATCGTTTCACTATATGTTTGTACCTCAAGGGCACCTCGATGTCGTATATGCTCTCATGATCATAAGAACATGATCCCCCTTTTGCAAGAAAAAATTCCATGTGTTTATGGAATTTTCTTCTAATCTTCTCACCTCTAGTTGATATCCGTATGTTAGACCTACTAGATGTCTTACTTTCCTCTATTCTACCCGAACTTCCCTCACTCAATGAAGATATATTTGACAAATACCTATTTTCTTGTACATTCTATAACACCATTAATGACAAAAACAATCAGTCAATCAATATGTAACACTAGTTCATTACTAGCATCCTGTTGGTATCACAATAAGCTCATAATGATTACCATAGTGTTACTCTTTCACAATTGTATTATGCTCTATTAATGTTGGTACACTATCTAGGCATTATAGGGGCATGTTTGGAGTCAAATGACACATGCCAAAAAGTGGCAGTAATAGGACACGATGCTAGTTGGAATACCTCAGAACTGATTCCATTAGACATAAACTCAATCCAAAGACTAAGGAGAACAAACAACACACACTAATTAATCTAGGATTCAAGCATGCAAACAAACCAACTTTGTACTATGACTAAACCATCTTTATTTGAAATGCTTCATGTAACATATTTCATTGAATTATTGTGATCTTGGTCTCTCTTGGAAGTACTTTCATTAACAACGCCAATGCTCTTTTCTCCTTTAGTCGACCAACCTACTTTAGTGGATTCCTAATGAAGATGGAAGAGGGTGATTCAATCCCAAACAACTTGTTGAAATTGAAAAGGCATCCATGGTCAGTTGTTAAGAATTGATAGAGATGTAGATAACATAATATAATGTTATTAATGTCCAACAAATGACCACAAAAGTAGGTCATTGGGACTAAAAGATACATCCAATGTCAATACAATGTGGGAGTATATAAGAAAATCCTAGATAATGTTGAAAGCTAGAAAGCGAAAGAAAATCCACCTAAGGACTTAACATCTAGATGTCCAAGAAGAAACCTAGTTTCATTTTCAATAAGATGTACCAAGAAAAAATGCCTTATCTAAAGAGGATTGAACAAAAGAGGACATACAACCAATTTAAAACTAAAATCTTAGGTTATATATCAATATTGGAAATATTTGCCAAATGTGAGATTACCCACTAATGATTATGATTGGTACCAATGTACCGAGTGTGAACCCACATGGTGTGAATAAATGTGTTCATGGTGTGAATAAATGTATTTGCATATTTCATTGTGGGCATCAATGTTAGGAGATGTGGTCACAGTAACAATGCTTTCTGATGGATTACCAAAGCCATTTTTTGTTGGCATCTTATCTTTCAAGGTACATCCATTCATTGTATTTGTGATGGGTTTTATTTCCATATCATTATTGTTATCACATGAAGTTTTCATGGGTCATATGTAGTTTTTGCAAGCCGACCAAGTCCTTTGTTTTCATAGGGAAAAACCATGAGAGAAATGAAACATTTAGAGCCGTCCATTTCGGGCTTGAAATAACAGCAGGAGGGGTCGATTTTCAATAGTGGAGATCCTATGTACAGTTCAGATCAGCTGTTAGATCGAGAAAAGAATAAGTCACGAACGCCCAATATCATTGGAGAGAGATCAATGGTCGGGAGGCATTGAGGGTGATATAGGAGCATCACCAACAAAGAACAAGCAGGAGATAGCTAGACGCACTAGCGTGTATTTTGAAGCATTTTGAATTTCAAAGATAGTGTATTAATGTAATATCTGACAAAGCTTTTTGAGTTATGAAAATCTTTAATGATCGGAGGCTGAGCCATCACATAAGATCGATGGGGAGATGTATTTTGTTTTAATGAGAAGGATCGCAGTACAGATTTGGAGCATCCACTCTTATCTATCTCACTCGATATTCATTGTAATAGATGTTAAGTAGTTGGTAACATTTAATAACGTAGAGTAGTTGGAGGGAAAGGCTCGAAGACCACCCCTTTGTATAAAGATTTGTATTGTTGACAAGTAGTTGTTGTTGAAAGGATGTTGAATTGAATGTATAGATTTCCATTGTAGTCAAGAACTGAGAGATACAGGGGAACCACTATAGGAATTCATGTAAGTTTTATTTGAATGAATATAGCAGAGAAGTATTGTCCCAAATTTTTGTTATTACCATATCTATCTGAATGAATGAATGGTAGACCTTTGTTTGCTTTCAATTCTCTGTTATTCCTTGTTCTTGTATCTATGAATACATTTTCCAAGGATGAATGTATGAATCACTGTGAAAAGTGAATAAGTTTCAATTGTTTCTCTTCTCTGAGTGAATGCAAGGAGTGCATAATGTCCACAATGAGTGCGTGATTGAGTCTGTTTCGACTCGTAATCTCAGAAGAGGTAGTGTGAAACTTATATGTGCAAGGAGTGCATTGATGTCCGCAAGGAGTGCATCATTGAGTTTCCAAACTCAAAAATCCAGAAGGAGTAGCGTGGTTTCAATCGTAGAAGACACAAGCTGTTGGTGAGCAGTCGCAAGGAGTGAAAAATCATCCACAAAGAAGTTGAGTGTGGAAGAAGACCCTTTGCAAGGTGTACGTAGTTCAAAAATTCGGCTAAGTGTCGAAATAGTGTTTAGAGGAACAAGATGAAATTCTAAGAAGTAAAGCTCAGGAGGGAGAAACGTGGAAAATATTTGAGGAGGGAATTCCCTAAAGCTTCCATAAAAGTCAGTGGGAAAGATTTGTTTTGGATGGAGACGAATGATTCCAGACCGTCAGATTTGGGAGAGCAACACGGAGGATAGACATAAGGAATTTAGACACTTCAGAGTCCAGGAATTTTGAGGGTTTTCTGAAAGCATAATCGTGAAGTTTGAAGTTTCGATTCAACCTCATCCATTGATCGCGAGGAGAAAACGTGGTGATGGATCAAGGAATTCAAAAATCGGGATTCCAAAGGTTCGTGGATGAGAGCGCCAACGTTTCATGAAGTTGCGAAACCTGAACCATAGTGGGGCCGATGGATCTTAGGACACGCGTGGTTGAAGTTCAGAGAAAAACACTTTGGGAAAAGTCAAAGGAGGAGTTTGGGATATCCCCGAAGCCCGAATCATGGAGATAAAGGCCCACGGTCATAGCCGTGGTCATTGAAGGAAAGTACCCGTGTGTGTGGGTAGAGTGGTTTTGGGTGCCTGCAGGGACCCAAGGAGTCGCTCCGACTCATTGTTTCGAATGATCCAAGACCAGGAGGTCGAGTATCCCTTTGGAGGGAAGGGTGCTTACACCAAGAGTGGTATTAGAGAGAGTACATAATTGACTTATGTATGAAGAGAGGTAAGTTTATATCGACAAGAGGTATCAGAAGCATCAACACAATGCCGCCTAGAAGACGTGTTGAGCCACCCGTAGCAAATAGAGCTATGGAAAGAGATATGAGAGAACTACGTGCGAGGATGGATGCCATGGAAACAACAGAAAGGAGAGCACCTGATGCTGGAGACATCAACGAGGCAGGGAATGAAGAAATAAAAGTTGAGGAAGCTGTAGCTAAGGATGCTGCGGAAGAATGCTTGTTGAGAGTAGTTGTCAAATTGGAAGCCAGAGCAAAGATCGACGTCCCAATGTATGAAGGTAACTTAGACATAGAAGAATTGCTTGATTGGATACGAGAAATGGATAAGTATTTCAACTATGAGGATGTCGAGGAGGAGAAAAATGTGAGACATGTTGTCACTAGGTTGAAAGGACATGCAACATTGTGGTGGGATGAACTGCAGGCCGACATGAGGAGTACACGAAAACATAATATTAAGAGTTGGGATTGAATGGTAGCCAAGCTAAAAGTGAAATTCATGCCCAAGGATTACCAAATAAATCTGTTCAGGGGGATGCAGAACCTGAGACAGAAAGGGATTCCTTTGAAAGAGTACACAGAGGAGTTATACAGATTGAACACCAGGGATCGATAGAGAGAGAGAGACGAGGATAAAGTTGCTAGATATATCAATGGCCTGAGATATGATATCCAGGACAAAATC
The DNA here is from genome assembly GCA_010110895.2 of Picea sitchensis. Taxonomy (NCBI): domain Eukaryota; kingdom Viridiplantae; phylum Streptophyta; class Pinopsida; order Pinales; family Pinaceae; genus Picea; species Picea sitchensis. The sequence goes on from SNQJ01S0130447.1 coordinate 7,269, forward strand.
AACATGGAGCCAATCATAATAGTAGAGGATGCGTATCAAATTTCCCTGAAAGAAGAAGAGAAGTTGGCCAGAAAGCAGATTCAACAAAACAGAGGTCGAAGCTTGAACAGAGCCAAATGAGTTTCCCGGGAGAAAGCACAGAAACCAAAAGATGAGGCAGAGAAGCCACATAGTCACTCAGAGAGAGGAGGAAGGTCTAGAGGAAGAGATAGTGGTGGTAGAAACTCTATTCCCATAGGAAGAGGAAGAGGAAGAGGAGGAGAAGTAAGATGTTCGCCTGTGGAAAAACATGGCATATGTCATGGGATTGTCTCGAGAGAAATAAAGGAGGAGGTGAAGATCACATTTTGGAAGTGCAGAAGCGAGATGTTGAGGCAGAAGGTGTAGAGGATGGGAAATCCTTGACGATGAAGAAGGTTATTTTGAAGAAAGAGCCAAATACCGAAAAGACAACACAAAGGAAAATTTTGTTCAGGACAACTTGAAAAACGAAGGACAGAGTTTGCAAGGTGATAATTGACAGTGGAAGAACTGACAACATAGTATCCACAGAAATGGTGGAGAAGCTAGAGCTGGAGATGACTGTACACCCGACACTGTACAAAGTCTCATGGTTGCAGAAAGGTCATTGGGTAAAAATCACTAAACAATGCCTGGTTGAGTTTAAAATAGGTGGATATAAGGATGAAATCCTGTGTGACGTGATTCCCATGGATGTATGTTATGTTTTGTTGGGGATACCATGGCAGTATGACATGGATGTTATTCATGATGGGAGAAGAAACAACTATACTTTGGAGAAGAATGGTAGGACACATATGTTGTTGCCAATTGAAGAAAAGAAGGTGAAGGATGAAGCTAGCACGGACATACTTCTCATGAGTGGGATGGAACTCCTGAATGAAGTAAAGAAAGAACAGGATATGTAGTTTTCTGTAGTGAGGAAGCCAAGGGTTATCCTTACCAGTACTTCGATGGAATATTTTCCTAAGGAAGTTTAGGAACTGCTAGAGAACTTTGCTGATATAGTAGTGGATGAGTTGTTGAACTTATTTCCACCTATCAAAAGTATCAATCATCATATAGACTTGATACCAGGAGAAATCCCGTCATATAAAGAAGCGTACATGTTGACACCTCAAGAGAATTAGGAGGTGAAGAGACAGGTTCAGGACCTGTTAGATAAAGGATTGGTTAGAGAAAGCTTGAGTCCATGTGTAGTGCCAAGTGTGCTAATTCCAAAGAAGGATGGAGGATGGAGAATGTGTATAGACTCAAGGGACAGAAATAACATTACCATCAGATACAAATTCCCATTGCCAAGGATGGATGATTTTATGGATTACCTAAGTGGAGCTAACTATTTTTCAAAGATAGATTTGAAAAGTGGATATCACCAGATAATAATGAGGGAATGTGATGTGTGGAAAACAACATTCAAGACAAATGAGGGGTTGTATGAATGGCTTGTTATTCCGTTTGGCTTAACCAACGCCTCGAGTACTTTTATGAGGGTAATGAATAAAGTGTTGAAAGACTTCATTGGCAAGTTCGTGATTGTATATCTGGATGATATACTGGTATTTAGAAAGACTAAGGAGGAGCATTTGAGGCATTTGACATTGGTGATGAGGAGGTTGCAACAACAAAAGTTGTTGATTAATCTGAAAAAGTCCTCTTTCATGAAAACATAACTCATATATTTGGGTTTTGTGATTTCTTCAAACGAGTTGAAGATGGATCTCAAAAAAGTGAAAGAGAATGGTCGTCATCGAAGAATATCTTTGAGGCAAGAAGCTTCCATGGATTAGCAAGTTTTTATTGGAAGTTCATAAGAAATTTTAGCGAGATTAGTGCTCAAATGATAGACACAGTGAAGAAAAGACACAAATATTTCAAATGGATAGAAGAGGCTGAAAAGAGATTCAACATATTGAAGGAGAAGATAACGGAACAACCGATTCTAGTATTTTCAGATTTCGGAAAGACATTTCAAGTGAGATGTGATGCGAGTGGAGTTGAAATTAGAGCGGTATTGAGTCAAGACAACAAACCTATTGCATATTTCAGCGAGAAGATGAATGAAGCTAAGAAGAATTACTCCACATATGAAAAAGAGTTCTATGCTATAATTCAAGCCTTGAAGAAGTGGAGGCATTATCTTGTACCAAAGGAGCTTGTTTTGTACAACGACAATCAAGCTCTAGAATTCATAACCAGACATGAGAAATTAAACCAGAGACATGCTAAGTGGATAAAGTTTATGAAAAATTTCACTTTTTTCATTAAACACATTTATGGTAATGCTAATAAGGTTGTTGATGCATTGAGTAGGAGAATTTTGATTTTGCAGGAATTTCAAGTTGGAACCTTAGGTTTTGATCACCTTAAGGACCACAATGATCCAGATTTTGGAGAAGCATATGAAGCATGTGTGAATCTTGTACTCAGAGACCAAATCCAGTGGGCCGGATATCTGATTCGGGATGGGTTATTGTTCAAAGGGTGCCAATTGTGCATACCAAGGTGCTCGATGAGGGAGAATTTTCTGAAGGAAAAGTATAGCCGGGGTCTAGCCGGACATTTCGGCCATGACAAAACATTTGCCCAATTAAATGGTTCATACTATTGGCCAGGTATGAGAGCAGAGGTGAAGAGGTTTGTGAACAAATGTGAGATTTTCTAGTATGCCAAGGGAAAGAAGCATAACACTAGGTTGTATAATCCATTGCCTATTACAGAGAGGCCTTGGGATGCGATAAGCATGGAGTTCATGTTGGGATTGTCGAGGACACAAAGAGGAAGTGATTCCATATTTTTGGTGGTGGATAGATTTTCAAAGATGGCACACTTTATCCCATGCTAGAAGACTAGTGATGCAATGCATGCTGCAAATTTGTTTTTCCGAGAGGTTGTAAGACTCCATGGATTTCCCATGAGTATAGTTTTAGATAGGGATACAGAGGACATTGTGGAAAAAGTTGGGGACAGAGCTATCTTTTAGTTCTGCATATCATCCATAGATGGATGGACAAACCAAAGTGGTGAATATAAGCTTAGGATATTTGTTGAGGAGTTTGGTCACTGAACACCATAGTCAGTGGGATCAGATTCTAGCACAAGCAGAATTTGCATACAATGACTCAGTGAATAGAAGCACTAGGAAAATCCCATTTCAAATTGTGTATGGAATGAATATGAGAGGACTGTCAAAGTTGAGAGATTTTAAGAAGATAAATTTTAGGAGCACATGAGCTGAAGAATTTACTGCAGAAATGCAGGAACTTCATAATCAGATCAAGGAGCAGTTGAAGAAGAGAAACAATGAATACAAGCGAAGAGTTGATCAACACAAGAGAAATCTTGAATTTTAAGTTGGAGATCAAGTTCTAGCACATCTGAGGAAGAAAACGTTCCCGAGGGGAACATATAATAAGTTGAAATTGAAAAATATAGGGCCATGTAAAATCCTGAGAAGATTTGGGGAGAATGCCTATGAAATAGAGCTGCCAAAAGATGTGGGTATATCACCCATATTCAACATTGCAGACCTGTATCCATAGAGGGAGGATGGAGCTGAAATATCTTAAGATCAAGGAGAGATCCAATGGAGAAAGAAGATGCCTGTATCAGAAAACCCACAGATGGAGAAGATCATAGATCAATGAGTTGGTCAAAAGACCCGAAGGAAGAAGTATTTTGAGTATTTGGTAAAGTGGAAAGGATGACCCATAGAAGATGCTAGTTGGGTTGGTGAAGCAGACATTCATAAGCATGGAAAATAGGTGCAGGAGCTCATGGACAGGAGTCCATGAATTTTTCAGCTAGAGGAGTATGATGCAAGAGCATCTCTAGCAAAGCACAAGCAGGAGACAGTTGGATACACTAGTGCGTATTTTGAATTTCAAAGATAGTGTATTAATGTAATATCTGACAAATATTTTTGAGTTATAAACATATTTAATGATCAGAGGCTGATCCATCACATAAGATCGATGGGGAGATGTATTTTTTTTTAATGAGAAGGATCGCAGTACATATTTGGAGCGTCCTCTTTTATATGTCTGACTCAATATTCATTGTAATAGATGTTAAGTAGTTGGTAACATTTAATACCATAGAGTAGTTGGAGGGAAAGGCTCGAAGATGACCCCTTTGTATAAAGATTTGTATTGTTGACAAGTAGTTGTTGTTGAAAGGCTGCTGAATCAAATGTATAGATTTCCATTGTAGTTAAGAATTGAGAGATACAGGGGAACCACTATAGGAATGTATGTAAGTTTTAGTTGAATGAATACAGATCAAGAGAATTATTGTCCCAAATGTGTGTTATTATCGTGTCTATCTAAATGAATGAATGGTAGACGTTTGTTTTCTTTCAATTCTCTGTTATTCCTTTTTCTTGTATCTATGAATACATTTGCCAAGGATGAATGTATTAATCACTGTGAAAAGTGAATAAGTTTCAATTGTTTCCCTTCTCTGAGTGAATGCAAGGAGTGCATAATGTCCCCAAGGAGTGCGTGACTGAGTCTGTTTCTACTCGTGAGCTCAGAAGAGGTAGCATTAAACTTATATGTGAAAGGATTGCATTGATGTCCTTAGGGAGTGTGTGACTGAGTTTCCAAACTCAAAAATCCAGAAGGAGTAGCGTGGTTTCAATCGTAGAAGATAGAAGTTATTGGTGAGAAATCGCAAGGAGTGAAAAATCATCCACAGAGAAGTTGAGTGTGGAAGAGGAATCATTGCAAGGTGTGTGCAGGTCGAAAATTCGGTTAAGTGTCGAAATGGTGTTCATAGGAACAAGAGGAAAGTCGAAGAAGTAAAGCTCAGGAGGGATAAACGTGGAAATTGTTTGAGGAGGGAATTCCCTGAAGTTTCCATAAAAGTTAGTGGACAAGATTCGTTTCAGAGGGAGACGAATGATTCCAGACCGTCAGATCTGGGAGAGCGACACAAAGGATAGAAATAAGGCATTTAGACACTTCAGAGTCCGAGAAATTTGAAGGTTTTCCGAAAGAAAAATTGCGAAGTCCGAAGTTTCGATTCAACCTCAACCATTGATTGCGAGGAGAACACATGGCGACGAATCAAGGAATTCGGAAATCAAGAGTCCGAAGGTTCATGGATGTGAGTGGAAGAGTTTCGTGAAGTTGGGAAACCCGAATGATAGTGGTGCCGACGGATCTTAGGAGATGCGTGGTAGAAATTTGGAGAATTTTTTTTTGGTAAAAGTCAAAGGAGGAGTTCGGGATAACCCCAAAGCCCGAATCGTGGAGAGAAAGGCCCATGGTCATAGTCATGGTCATTGAAGGAAAGTACCTGTGTGTGTGAGTATAGTGGTTTCAAGTGCCCGTAGGGACCCAAGGAGTCGCTTCGACTCAGTTTTTCGAACGATCCAAGACCAGGAGGTCAAGCAACCCTTTGGAGGGAAGGGGGTTTGCGCCAGTGGGGATCGAGAAGCAAATTAAATTTTCTACAAATTGTGAGCCAAAAATCGCTCAGGATCGTTGATATTCAAGCAAGGAACACGTGGCAAGTGATCTCGTACTCCGGGAGGAAGAAAGCAGAAGTTGAGTGAGTAAAAGACTCCCGAAATCCTGAAGCCCAGAGTTCATCTGGATCGTCCATTAACAAGGACATGTTACGCCAAATATCTCAATCTGGAAATACCAAGCTTCGGAGGATTGCATGCGCTATGCATTGAAAAGGCCTGAAGCCCGAACTCTCGAAGTGAATCTCAGTTGTCCAAAACAAGAGGACACGTTGTGCCAGATCTCTCACTCCAGAAATTCGATGCTCCAGAGGATTGTAAGAGATATGCATTGAAAAGTCTCAAATCCTGAACTCCCGAAGTGAATCTCAGCCGTCCAAAACAAGAGGACACGCAGTGCCAGATCTCTCACTCTAGAAATACGACGCTATGGAGGATTGCAAGAGAAAGCATAAGAAAAATCTCAAAGCCCGAACTCCCGAAGTGAATCTCGACCGTCCAAAACAAGAAGACACATGGCGCGAGATCTCTCACTCCGGAAATACGATGCTCCAGAGGATTGTAAGAGATATTCATTGAAAATGCCCAAAGACCAAACACCTGAAGTGAATCTCAACCGTCCAAAACAAGAGGACACATGACGCTAGATCTCTCACTCTGGAAATATGATGATCCAAAGGATTGCGCGAGCAAACAAAAGAAAAATCCCGAAGCCCGAACTCCCAAAGTGAATCTCGGTCGTCGATCTCAAATCAACAAGAGTCGTTTATCTTTGCAGTCGTATCACCGGAAGGCCCAAAGTCCCTAATTTAACGAGAGGCTACCACGTTAACCAAGAGGAAGTGACTTCAGGATACTTCCATCCAAATATCTTGAAGCCCGAAGTGCTGAAGACACATGGCACTCATCCATTACTAGCCGTGACATTATATAACGTCAAGCCACCTCATCAGATTTGAGAGATCATCCTCCGTGAGGTATTCCTTCTCAACATTCAAATATCCCAAGTGCCAAAATTGGCTCAATCTCTAAGAATGCTCTAAAGGGGTCCTAGAGTTGGCATATTGATAAATTTTAGTGGGCGCGCTAAAATAACAGGGTTTTCCATATCACATATTTGCAACAGATCGATGACCACACTTCATTGCGGGGATGAAACATGCTCAAAAGATAAAATTCTAGAGTGGTATTGCAATCAAAACCATGGTATGGAGAAAGGGCTACGTGGCAGAAGGTGGTGAATTGCGGGCTCAAAATTGGTGTGGATCCAAACCACCTTTGACGACCTCGCAATCATGTGATTATTCAATGTCAAATCCGAGAGAAACACGTAGAAGCCCCCTAGGCATTGAGCCTCATCCCAATACCGAGGAGAAATCAATTAATGAAAGAAAGAACTAGTAATTGAAACCTTGACTCACTCCATAAATAGAAAGCATGGAGGGTCTGGTCGTGGAGACATAAGACTGTTAGTTCGAGGTACCACAAGGTGCAGTTTTCCTACAGGCCCATGATGATCCGGTTTTTCTTTTGACAAAATGAACAAGACAACTGAAGGACCTTTCGGGAAGGTAGAAAAGACGTGCAAATTGGATACATGCAAGCACAGACAGCGGGGAGACACAGATGGAAAATCTATGGACATGATGGCCAACTCAAGCTCTTAGCGGTTGTCCACTATTTTGGGTATAAATACATCAGTTGAAGAATAAGTTATGGTCAATGGTTGAGCATAGCTCCCTATTTTGTAATAGATTGATAACAGAGTTGTTCTCTAGTTATGTTTGAGACCTGAGACTTTCTCATTAATAGAAGTCAGTTTATTTCATCATCTTGTCTGCTCTTGTGATGAAACACTCGTGCATGGATGATCCTGACGAGATGTTGTAGTTGTATTGTATTGGAGGTTTGATTATAATGCTACTATGATCTGCTTCAATATTTTCTTTCACTGTCATGTTTCCTCTTATGCTGAAATGCTCGTGCATGGATGATCCAAACGAGATGTTGTAGTTGTATTGTAATGGATGTTTGATTATAATGCTACTGTGATATATTTCAATATCTTAAAATTAAGTTCAAGAGTTCTCTTGTGCTTGATTTTCTCTTCACCAAGTTGCTTGAAGGCCGGATGCTCATGGCAGACTTGTCCACTTTCCTCACTAACTCTTCCTCCTTCTCAAATTTAGCCTTAAACCACTGACTGAAGTTAATGAGAACCTCATTTGCTTATGCATTGCTAGCCTAGTTTTATGTGTTAAAACATTCTTATGCTAAGCTTTGTCCATTTGACCTCCAATCATAAACCTTCCTCCGCAAACCATTTTGATGGGTACTGGGCTTGTCCTCCTACAATATGAGGGTGACTCTCATAGCTAAAAATCATGGTGCCATTTCTGGGGAATGAATTGAAGACATTTCCCTGGGATTGAATGACAAAGAAATTCTGATTCTGAAGGTGCATAAAAAATCAGTACCTTGAAGATTGCATCTTGCACCTGGCGATTCCACTGTTTCAGTTGTGGCTCCCAAAGGTAGACACATGAGGTATACTCCACATATACCTCTAGAAACACCTGAATCTGACCCAGAGAAGATTATCAAGAAAGGAAAGACCTCTCAAGAAGGACTTTCAGCTGTTGTACCAGGTGATTCTGGTAATTTCTCCTTTTCTACCATCTACTGGAGTTTCTATAAATTTGAATTTTGAAAGATTCCCTGTTGAATTCTCCCCTTGTAGTCCTCATTTGGAAGAAGAAAGTTTTGAAACCCCTGTTTCCACTGATATTATAAAGTGGTTTAGACCCAGGAGCCTAGAAGATTGTCCCACTTTGGGTTTTTCTACTCATCCTCCTATCAAAGTTGTTGTAACTAAAGAGGGGGAATCTTGATTTCCTTTTAACCCTATACCATCCTCCTCCAACACTCAACCATTTCACCTTTCCCCTAGGAACACAACTGCAATCGTACCTGTCCAAACTCCATCTCCCCCTAGTTCTCCTACAGTCCACATCCCAATGGCAGGTGTTAATATTTCTAGAAACATGATGGATGCCATAGTGGTTGATATGTATTTCCCTCTTGTTTTACCTCAGCCTATGAATTCTCTCCCATCTAGAGACTAGCTTAAGTACATGCCCAATTTCACAGGGGAGGAAGACATAACTGCAAAATAACATCTTTCAACTTTTTACAGTTATGAAGATTATCTTAACATTGATAATGAAGATGTGTGGATGAGAGTTTTTGTACAGAGCCTTGATGGTGAGGCTAGGAAATGGTTTAGGGGATTAACTCCTGGATCTATTGCTGGGATTGAAGCTCTGGATGATTCATTCTTGAGGCATTGGGGAGATAAAAAAAGATTTTCTTGATTATATTACAGAATTTGGGTCACTTAAGAGGAAAGAGGGGGAATCAATTTCAGACTTCTCAAAAAGATTTAATAAGATGTAAAATAAGATTCCCACTGAAATAAAGCCTACAGAAACCTCTTCCAAGATTACTAATGCCAACGCTTTTGACCTTGATTTTTGCCTCCTGTTGAGAGAAAGAAGAGCTACCTCTTTAGCTCATATGTAAGATGCAACCCTTGAAGTAGAGTTTAATATATTGGCAGATGAAAAACTTAGGAGTAAATCTGATAAAGACAGAAGAAAAGGTAGGGATGAAGCTTTAACCTTTGATTCCTCTGCTGCCCACCCTCTGGTGGATGAATTGACAAAACTGGTAAAATCACTTTCTATAGAAATGGAGAAATTGAAATTTGAAGGAAAGCAAAGCTATAGGAACCCCCAGAATGCTGATAATAGGGGTAATTTAAGAAGACCCAATAATACCCCTCAGATCATCCAAATAGATCAAAGAAATAGGGATAGGGATGATAAAAAAATCCAATCCCCTCTCCAAACTAACCTGGTTACTGATGAAGAAGGAGAGGAAGAAGATGTTGATCCTGAAATCCATTGTCTTGGTGACACCTCTTCGTGTCCTCATTTAACCCAATATTCATATGAAGAGTCTCTCATGGATAGCCAACTAAATGAGCTTATAAAAGGGGAAAAGACTAGTGGCACTCCAAATATATACAACCTAAGGTTAAAGAAGAAAGAGGGGAAGCCTGAAATTTCTAATCATCCTACTAGAAAATAGAATCCTGCTAAGGGTGTGGCATCTAGCAGCAAAGAAAAAGAGGCACAAAACCCCTAGGCAGTGGTTAATATCCCTACCCTAGAAGTTAAGGAGATTTTGAAGCCTCCCTCCTCTTTTAGCTTTGAGAATGAGATTCAAAAGATTAAAATCCCTGTACCTTTTTTGGAGCTAGTTAAGAATGAGGATTTCAAAAGGTACCTTTCCAAAATGCTGCAGCCTGAACCTTCATATTATCCCACAGATTCAATCAACCTCCAAGATGAAAAACCAACCATCATACTAGGACCTTTTGTAGAGGATAGGGATGAATCTCCCCCTCCTTTCTATGCATCATTGAACATTCATGATAAAGTGTTGCACAAATGTTTGATGGATTCAGTGGAATCTCATAATCTCATGCCTAAGACTGTCATGGATGAGCTTGGGTTGTAGGTTACAAAAAACGACCATGACCTATACTCATTTGATTCTAGGAAAGTAAAGTGTCTTGGGGTTATTAAAGACCCGACTGTCTCCTTGTTCCAATTGCCAATAAAAAGTGTGGTCATGGATATTGTGGTGGCTGATGTCCCCCCTAAGTTTGGAATGTTCTTGTCTAGATATTGGATAAAAATACTAGGGGGAACTTTGCAGATGGATCTTTCATATGCCACCATTCCTGTGTTTGGGGGGGAACATAGAAGGATTTGTAGGGAAGCACAACTTGCTTACATTATCAGTGATGAAGCAAATCCTACCAACCACCCCATTTTTGCAGTTGATATTGATTTAGGAACCAATATGTTACAACTCACTGATGCTCCTAAAACACCTATTGAAATCAGAAAGAAACCTATTACCTCTTGTGAAAATCCTCCTCCCAATACCTTTGTTTGGAATATGTTTTTTGATGGAGCCTCTTCTAGGGAGAGTGTTGGTGTTGGGGTAGTTTTTATTTCCCCTACCCAAGAGACCATATATTTGTCTTACAAGATGGAATTTGAAATGACAAACAATGTGGAAGAATATGAGGCTCTTGTTTTAGGTTTGAGGGCTTCTAAAGACATGAAGATTGAAGAGCTAGCAGTGTTTGGAGATGTTGAGTTGATTGTTCATCAAGTCAAAAATCGGTATCAAACTAAACACCCCAGGTTAAGGACCTACAGAAAAGAAGTCTGGGATATTTTCGATATTTTTTTCTTAGATTTTAATATATCATTTGTTCCAAGAGAGGAGAACACTGTGGCAGATTCCTTGGCTGTCTCAGCAAGTAATTTCAGTGTTCCTTTGCCCCACAAACTCAAGTATGATGTGGAAGTAAAGTATAGACCCTCTATTACTGACAATGTCAAACATTGGAAGGTTTTTGAGGATGATGTTGAGATAAAAATATTTCTTGATATTGTGGGTGAATTTTTTGCTTTACATATTGATCAAGATCAAGATACTGAAGAAAGCCCTCACGTTGATATTTTATGAATAAAATTGTTGACCATCATATTGTTCAGTTACCCAGTAACCATATTCCAAAATGACTTGTCCCCTTGGAGAGATTGTTTGACATAAATCATGTGGTTTTAAAGATTAAAGGTTCAACTAAAAATGCTGATGTGACTTAATGCAATTTAGGAACAAAGGAAGACCCAAGGTATGTTAAATTTTCTAGAATTTTGTCAAAGGAACAAAGGGATGAGTATGTCAAGCTTTTGAAAGAGTTTTATGATGTGTTTTCCTAGAAATATGAGGATTTAAGAACATATGACACCAACATCATTGAACATAAGATCCCTTTGAAAGAGGAGACCAAGCCTTTTAGATAGAAACTCAGATAAATAAATCCCATGCTGTTGCATATTATGGAAAAATAAGTGAAAAAGCTGTTGGATACCCAGATCATTATTCCTTTGAGATATTCAGAATGGGTGGTTAACTTGGTGCCTCTGAGGAATAAAAATGGGGAAATCAGGCTGTGCTTTGATTTCAGGAATTTGAACAGAAGCTCCAAAAAAGATAACTACCCCTTGCCAAATATGGAGCACATTTTGCAGAGAGTGACTGGTTCATATAGGATGTCTATGATTGATGGCTTCTCTGGATATAATAAAATATCTGTCCTTCCAGAAGATAGAGAGAAGACAACCTTCACTACTCCTTGGGGCACATTCATTCATGCTAAAATGCCCTTTGGATTAATGAATGCAAGAGAAAAATTCCAACGAGCCATGGACATTGCCTTTATTGGGAAGAAAGACAAATTTGTATTCATCTATCTGGATGACATTATAGTGTTCTCAAAATCTGACAAAGAGAATTTTCATCATTTGAAAAAGGTCTTCCTGAAATGCAGAAGGTTTGGTCTCTTTCTCAATCCTAAGAAATATTTTTTTTCTATGAAGGAAGGTAAATTATTGGGGCACATTGTGTCAGCAAAAGGGGTAAGAATTGATCCAAGAAGAGTAGAGGCCATCCAGACCTTATCTTGTCCTAGATATAAGAAAGAGGTTCAATATTTCTTGGGTAAAATCAATTTTCTAAGAAGGTTCGTCTCTAACTTTGTTGAATTAGTGAAGTACATTACAACCATGCTCAGAAAGGGAAACGAGGTGAAATGGACTTATGAGGCTCGAGAATATTTTGATCAGATCAAAAAGGATTTGAATGAAGCACCTATGCTCATCATCCCTGACTATTCTAAGGAATTTATGATATTTTCCTTTGCCTCATTTGACACATTGGATGTTGTTTTGCTGCAGAAAAATACAAAGGTCTTAGAGCAGCCTATTTCCTTTTTCAGTAGAGCATTGAGGGATGCAGAAATGAGATATGATATCATGGAAAAACATGCTTATTCTTTGGTCAAATCCATCAAGGCTTTCAAAGTATATGTTCTGCATTCAAAGATTGTTTCATATGTCTCTTCAGGCTCAGTGAAAGAAATATTGATCCAATCTGACATAGATGGGAAGATAAGCAAATGGATTGCTAAAATTCTATAATTTGACCTTGAAATGAAGCTCACTAAATTGGTGAAAGGCCAAGGTTTAGCCATGTTGCTAGCTGAATCAAATTGCAAAGCCTTTGGGGTTAATTTTATGAACATAAACTTAGAAAATCAGCAAGCTGAGATTGCTGATAAAATCTCTTATGTTATCCCCAGCTTGGAAGAATGCACTTGGTATAAAGACATCATACATTTTCTTCAGAAGTTGCGGTCTCCCGATGTCTTGGACACGAAAAACATGAGAGATTTGAAACTCAAAGCAATCAAATATTGTCTCATTGATCATGTTTTGTATTGGAAAGATCCTCTAGGAGTTCTTTTTAGATGTCTGGATCCACAGGAGGCCAAAAGGGCCATAACTGATTTTCATGACAGCTTATGTTGGGGCCATCATTTTTGGAGGACCACAGTTTATAAGATTCCCACAGATGTGTATTTCTGGCCTAACATTTTTACTAATGTTTGTGCAAATATTAGATCTTGTGTGATATGCGAAAATGTTTTTGGAAAGCAGTAGCTCAAATCTTTGCCTTTGAATCCTGTGGTAGTTTCTAGACCTTTTCAATAGTGGGGTCTTGACTTCATTGGATAAATCCACCAATCTTCAAGTGATCAGCACATGTGGATTTTTACTGCCACTAATTATTTCACCAAGTGGTTAGAATCCATTCCTATGAGGAGTGCCTCCCACAAGGTAATCATTAGCTTTCTTGAATATATCATGTCCAGATTTGGTTGTCCAAGCAGGATTGTTACTGACAATGATGCCTCCTTCAAAGTTGAACCATTGACCAAGTTCTATGAATAGTATGGGATAACATTAATCCACTCTACTCCTTAATACCCCCAAGGAAATGGTTTGACAGATTCCTCTAACAAGAGCCTCATAAATATCAACAAAAAATTGTTAGAAGAAAACAAGAAAGCATGGGACTCAAAGTTGAAATTTTCATTATGGGCTGACATGATTACAACAAAGAGGTCACTTGGTGTTTCCCCTTTTCAACTTGTGTATGGGGTTGAGGCTATATTTCCTACTCAGCTTGCCTTTCCCGTGGCAAAATTCCTCCAGGACTACCAAGGAGAACCTGATGATATGGTTAGGAGGATACAACAATTGGTATAAGTACAACAAACTAGGGAGAAAGTACTTGGAAAAACACAGGACCATCAACAGAGGGTCAAACAAGCTATTGACAAAAAGGTAAGCAAAGAATGTTTCCAGCTGGGATATCTAGTGCTCAAGTGGGATGCACCCAAGAAAGAAAAAGACAAACATGGTAAATTCGAAGCCTTGTGGATTGGTCTGTTCAAGATTTCTGAGGTATTTTCAAATAACACTTATAAATTGCAGAACTTGGAAAATTTCGAAGTTTTTGGTGGCCCTATCAATGGGTGCTTTTTGAAAAACTATTTTGATTAAGCCATGATTGGATTTCCATTCATTGTAAATATCACTTTTTATTTTTATTTTTGTTTAAATAAGTGACCCCATAGCCCTAGGATAAGACACTGAAGTTGCTTGTTCTTGACAACTCATAGGGAGCATGCCATCCCCTGTGGACCCAATGTTATCACATGAAGTTGTCATGGGTCGTATGTAGTTTTTACAGGCTGACCAAGTCCTTTGTTTGCACAAGGAAAAAACATGAGCGAAATGCATAATTTAGAGCCGTCCATTTTGAGCTTGAAATACAAGCAGACATGCTCTATTTTCAACAACGAAGATCCCATGTACAATTTAGATCATACGATAGATCGAGCAAAGAATAATTCATGATCGCCTGATCTCATTGGAGAGAGATCAATGGTGGGGAGGCATTGCAGGGATCAAGAAGCATATTAAAGTTTCTACAAATAGTGAGCCCAAAATCGCTCAGGAACGTTGATATTCAAGCAAGGGACATGTGGCAGGCGATCTCGTACTCTGAGAGGAAGCAAGCAGAAGCTGAGTGAGTAAAGGAATCCTGAAAGCATGAAGACCAAAGTTCATCTATACCATCCATTAAAAAGGACATGTGGTGCTAGATCTCTCACTCTGGAAATATGGCACTCCAGAGGATTGAAAGAGTTATGCATTGAAAAGGCACGAAACCCAAACTCTCGAAGTGAATCTAGGCTGTCCAAAACAAGAGGACATGCAACGCCAAATCTGTCACTCCNCGAGGATTGTAAGATCTATGCATTGAAAATGCTCGAATCCCAAACTACCGAAGTGAATCTCAGTCATCCAAAACAAGAGGACACGTGGCACCAGATCTCTCACTCCAGAAATATGATGCTCCGGAGGATTGCACGAGCAAACAAAAGAAAAATTATGAAGCACGAACTCCTTAAGTGAATCTCAGCCATCCAAAACAAGAGGACACGCAATGCCAGATGTCTCACTCTGGAAATATGACACTCTGGAGGATTATAAGAGATATGCATTGAAAATGCCTAAATCCTGAACTCCCGAAGTGAATCTCGTCCATCCAAAACAAGAGGACACACGATGCCAGATCTATTACACTGGAAATATGACACTCTGGAGGATTATAAGAGATATGCATTGAAAAGGCCTAAAGCCTGAACTCCTAAAGTGAATCTCGTCCATCCAAAATAAGAGGACACGCGGTGCTAGATCTCTCACTCCGTAAATACGATGCTCCAGAGGATTGTGTGAGAAAACAAAATAAAACTCCTGAAGCCTGAACTCCCAAAGTGAATCTTGGTTTTCGATCTCAAATCAACAAGAGATGTTGATCTTTGCAGCTGTATCACCAGAAGGCCCGAAGTCCTGAAGTTAATGAGAGGCTCCCACGTTAACCGGGAGGAAGTGACTTTGGGATATTTCCATCCAAACATATCAAAGCCCAAAGTGCCGAAGTGCTGAAGACACATGGTGCTCATCCATCACTAGCCGTGACATTATATAGCATCAGGTCACCTCATCAGATTCAAAAGATCATCCTTCGAGAGGTATTCCTACTCAGCATTCAAAGATCCCAAGCGCCAAATTGGCTCCATCTCTAAGCATGGTCTAAAGGGGTCCTAGAGTTGGTAGACATATAATATTTAGCGGGTGTGATAAAATAACAGGGTTTCCCAGTTCACGGATTTGCAACAGATCGATGACCACACTTCATTGCGGGGAAAAAACAAGCTCAAATGATAAAATTCTAGAGTGATCCCGCAATCGAAACTGTGGTATGGAGAAAGGGCTATGTGGAAAAAGGTGGTGAATTGCGGGCTCAAAAGCGGTGTAGATCCAAACTGCCTTTGAAGGCCCCGGAATCACATGCTTATTCAATGTCAAATTCGAGAGCAACATGTAGTATCCCCCTAGGCATTGAGTCTCGTCCCAATCCCGAGGAGAAATAATTTAATGAAAGAAAGAAATGGTAGTTGAAACCTCAAATCACTCCATAAATAGAAAGCATGGAGGGTCTGGTCGTGGACACAGAAGACTGTCAACCCGAGGTACCACGAGGGGCAGTTTTCCTATAGGCCCATGATGATCTGGGTTTTCTTCCGACAGAATGAACAAGACAACTTAAGGACCTTCCGGGAAGGGAGAAAAGACATGCAAATTGGATACATGCAAGCACAGATAACGGGGAGACACAGATGGAAAATCCTTGGACATGATGGCCAACTTGCACTCCTAGCGGTTTTCCACTATTTTGGGTATAAATACATCAGTTGAAGAATATGTTATGGTCGATGGTTGAGCAGAGCTCCCTATTTTGAAATAGTTTGATAGCAGAGTTGTTCTCTGGTTATGTATGAGACCTGAGACTTTCTCATTAATAGAAGTCAGTTTCTTTCATCATCTTGTTTCCTCTTGTGTTGAAACACTCGTGCATGGATGATCCATAAGAGATGTTGTAGTTGTATTGTAATGAAGGTTTGATTATAATGCTGCTATGATCTGTTTCCATATTTTATTTCACTATCATGTTTCCTCTTATGATGAAATGCTCGTGCATGGATGATCCAGACGAGATGTTGTAGTTGTATTGTAATGGAGGTTTGATTATAATGTTGTTGTGATATATTGCAATATCTTAAAATTAAGTTCAAGAGTGCTCTTGTGCCTGAGTTTCTCTTCACCAAGCTTCTTGAAGGTCAGATGCTCATGGCAGACTTGTCCACTTTCCTCACTAAGTCTTCCTCCTTCTCACCTTTATCCTTAAACCACTAACTAAAGTTAATGAGAACCTCATTTTCTTATGCATTGCTAGCCCAATTTTCTGTGTTAAAACATTCTTATGCTAAGCTTTGTCCATTTGACGTCCAATCATAAACCTTCCTCCGCAAACCATTTTGATGGGTACTGTGCTTGTCCTCCTACAATATGAGGGTGAATCTCAGTGATAACAACTATGATAAAGAAGTGTATTTTCTTTATTGTATCTGACTACAGTTACATTTGGTGAAGGTAATGAGTAAAATAAATGAATTGGAGTTTTTCATACTTGTTGAATGATTTCCTAAGATCACTAATTCTACATCCAGAAAGGTTTAAAATTGAAAGGAATAAACCTGTAAACCTCTCTACTTGTATATAAATGAAAATTGTTTTGTGAGGATGTGGATGAGCTGATGTATGTCCAAGAGGAAATAACTTTGGATAAGGAAGTTTTCTAGTTTCTTTGAAATGTTCCCAAACCATAGTCTTTGGTTATTCCATGCATATTTCCTTCACTTTTGCTTGGGGTTGAAGATGTCTCAATGCCCTATTAATTCATCCACATATTTCCTAGAGCGGTCTCTTATGTACTCTTTAATATAGGAAAGGTCAAGAATTTGATTATGTAATGCACAAGTGAGACATCTTTCTCCTAATGGTAAAAATTCTCTTACATAATTTGGTGATGACAAATACATTATTTTAAAAATTCCAAAATCCATTTTAAGGAAAATATCAAAGATCACATCTTTTTCAAAAACTAGTAAGTGCACATCAAAGTTAGAAAAATTAGAATGAGATTGAACTGGATGAGGCATTCATCCTTGAGTTGTTTATTCAATATATATAAAAGGCATTATATTTATAATGTTGTTTTCCAAGGATAGGCTTGGTAATATTTCATTGTGTCATAGGTGCTCACTAGAGTTTTGGTGTCAATGGAGTGGGTGCAAGGCTTGGTTGTGGTTGTGACACAACACACACTAGTGGAGGCACAACAAGGGAAATATTGCATGCCTATGTTTTAATCTAACATTGGCGTAAGGGTATTCCCAAGGTCCACACCTAGGTACTAAGAGAATATGTGCAAGAGAACTAGGTGAAAATAGGGATGCAAATGAAGTGCGAGATTTGATGTAGGTGTTCAGGTGTAGGCTCGATTTAGGGCCAAGCTGACTTGGTTTGGTGAACCCATGGATGCTGAGAGAAGTTTCGAAGAGGTTTTCGAAGGGATTTCTTTGGATTTTCGAAGGGGTTTCAAAGGGGTTTTCAAAAGGGGTTTCTCTGAAGTTCTGAAGGGGTTTTCGAAAGGGTTTTCTCCAGTTAAAGAGATTTTCATTTGCTGAGAATAATTGTGCATGTTTTCAAGTCCCTAGGGTTACAAATTTTCAAATTGGCGTAAAGTTGGATGTTCATATTAGTAGGACAAAATCACTTCAAACAAAAGAAAATGTAGGATAAAGGATAATTCAAGTTTATTCCCAATTTGAATTCGAGTGTGCATAGATACTCACCATACTTGCCCTCTCCCTCAGTATCGGTGTCTCCTGATCAATTTCATAGATCCTTTCCCTCCCCCTCAGTCTCAACGT
>SNQJ01S0130448.1:0-19597 GCA_010110895.2 Picea sitchensis
AACACTCATAAGATAGAAGGATTCCAAATAGATGTGCATGTGCATATTATGAAAGTGTGTTAGTTATAGACACACACATTATGTTGATGCATGTGGTTAAGTGTATGAAAGCACATTGTGAATGAAATATGATAGAATAGATGCACATGTTTGAATGGGTGGTTTGAATATATGCATGCATGTATTCTTTATGGAATAATGGGTGCACAACTGAAATGATAAAGTTGATGCTAACTCATGGGTTGAGATCATTTCAGGTGTCAATGGATATACAACAAGAGAGTAGCATGTTGAAGAAGTTCCACATGGAGGAAATGTGTAAAGACTCTGTCAAGATAACAGAGCAATAACATCATTGGCTACTGGAAAATTAGGCAGTGGGTTGAAAAGCCTATTTGTATAAGAATCCTAGATTACATATTAAAATATAATGCATGTATGGGAGATGTGCAAATGAATATTAACCATTCCGATTTTATTTGGTGAATGTGCATAACGCACTGGATCATAATTAATTTGTGAGCTAATTTGATGGTGTAGTATGTTGTTACGTACAGGAAAGGTCAATCAATACGCAATTTTCTTGAAATTGCCAACCCACAATTAAAGAAATGGTCCAAAGAAACTAATTATAGAAGGGCAGTCGGTCAAACTCGCAAGCAATGAAAAATGGAACATTTGGGAACCCAGCATCCGCAGCGAAAATAAAATTTAAGTGATGGTCAAAGTGTAGAACACGTAAGTTGAAGTGCAATGTGAAGGATATAGAAATTTAAGTGTGACAGTCCATGAACCTGAAGGTCCGTGAACTAAAATATGGCTAAGTATAGTAACCAAGAAAGGGAAAAAGAAGGGATAAAAGGAAATGGGAAAAAGGAAAGTATAGAAGGGGGAAAAGAAAGGGCATAAAGAAGCAGGAAATTAGAATAAGGGAGGGAATAACTAAAAGCATGAAAAGGTCTCAACAACTGGCTCCAACTGTGGGATGATAACCCCCTGTGGGTTGTCAAGATTCCAGAATCTTCATGACCAGATGTTTCTATCCTTTAGGCTATGGAGTCGAATAGTAAGGATGTACAAAATAAATTGAAAACTATGTACAAGGAGAAGAGAAAATTTCAGGCGAAAAAACTTTTCAAATGTCGCACATTAATAGGTAACATTAACATTTTCCCCTTCATGTCTTTCAGCTTATATGAATTAAAACCCAAGATCTTTTCAATGATGTATGGTCCAATCCAGAGTGCTTCAAACGTTGTGTGCACCGATTCTTTCTCCTTAGATTTGTTCCAAAGTAACAATGGTTCACCTTTTTGAAAATTCTTTATCATTGCACTCTGATCAAAATATTTTTTGATACTTTCTTTTCTCTAAGAAGTTCTATGCAAAGCTTCACTTCACTCTTCTTCCAATTTTAATAGTTGATTTAATCTCTTTTGCATAGGAGTACTATCTTATGCATCTTTTGTATTAACTGCATAGGTCAAGGCATTTAATTCGAGGTTGATTAGAATTTTTTCTTCTTTCCCATAAACCAACACATACGAAGACATCCCAGCACTGTCTTTCGGAGTCATTATTCTCGCCCATAGAGCATCCGTCAATTTCAAATTCCAATTATTTTGATTCTTATCAATAGTTTTCTTTAATATCTGAATGAGTGTCTTATTGGTGGATTATGAAAGACCATTCCCTTGTGGATAATAATTTGATGATTTCCTCGTGATGATGCCATATTCTCCACAAAATTCTTTAAATTGTGACCTGATGAAAATTGAACCATTGTCAGTAATGAACTTTTCTGGAACACCAAATCTTGACAATATATTATCTTTGAGAAACTTAATCAATTCTTCAGAGTCCTCCCTTTTTAATGCTACTGCTTTTGGCCACTTCGTAAAATAATCTATAGCGGTGAGGATGTATATGTTCCCTTTACTTGAATTTGGATTTATTGGTCCAATAACACCCAGTGCCCATTGGTAAAATGGTTGTTCTACAGATATGGGTTGTAATGGCATTGCATATTTTTTCATTTTCCCTTAAAATTGTTAACAAGAGACATGTTTTCTTATATAAACATATGAGTCTTTAAAATCTGATGGCCAATAAAATCTGGCTCTTATTATTTTATACGTTGTAGTAGTGGGTGAAAAATGTACACCACATATACCTCCATGAAATTCTTGCATTAATTATTGAGCTCTCTTTTCATCAACACACCTTAATAATATGCCATCATAATTCCTTCTGAATAAGACATCAACAATCAATACATATTGATTTGACTTCATTTTCAATGTTCTTCATTCCTTTGGGGTCATGGTGACTGGGAATTGTCTGGACCTTAAGTAAAATATAATATATTTATACCATTCTGAAACATCCATAGGTTCTCCAACTGAAATCAAAATTACTCCATCCAAAGCATCACCATTCTCAATGAAATTACATAAACCCTGTCCTTTGACTGCCTTTAAAGGATTAATTTCAATGTCATACTCTTGAATCTTCGCTAACCAATTTTCCCATTTCCCTTCTCTCAATTGCTAATTTAAAAGCATCTTAACAGGAGAGGATGGAACATATGCAATGACATGAGAATTTAATATGTAAGTCTGAAAGTGTGCCACTTCTTTTAAAAGAAACAGTGATTGTTTCTCCAATTTTGAATATCCTAATTCATAATCATGAAGGGTATTTCTCATGAAACTAATTGGTAGTTCTTCACCCTTGGCATTTCTTTGAGTAAGAATAGATTCCACGATAGTTTCCATTGCAAATGAACAAATGATGAAGTCTCTTTGGAAGTCTAGACTAATGAGGATTGGGGTTGTAGTGATTGCCTTTTTTATATTACTAAAAGCTTCATGTGTATCTAAAGCCCATTCAAACCTTTGATCCTTTTTCAACAGTGAGGTGATCGGTTTCACAATACTTGCATAATCAGGGACAAATCTTCATACAAAGTTAATCTTACCAAAAACTGACTGGAATCCTTTCTTGGATGATGGAGGGTTGAGTTCATTTATAGCTTTAACCCTCTCGAGATCAATATATATTCCTTCCTTGCACACAATATGACCCAATAATTTACCTTCAATCACAGCAAATAAACATTTCTTTGGATTCAAAGAAACTCCATATAATCTACATATGTCAAAAACTTTCCTCGGGTGATGAATGTGCTCACTTCTTGTCTTTGAGTGGACTGTTAAATCATCTTGGTAATCCACCATGAATTTTCCTATCAAACCCTCAAAGGCATGATCCATATCCCTCTGAAATGTAGCTCCAACATTCTTTACACCAAAGGGCATCCAAGCATATGCTTATGTATCCCAAGGAATTTTGAAGGTTGTCTTCGCTTTGTCTTTCTTTTCAACCAAGACTTGATTGTACCCAGAAAAACCATCTAACATGGACATGCAGGATGATCCAGTGACTTGTTGGAGGATAAATTTCATGTTAGGCAAAAGATAATTAACCTTTACACTTGATTTATCAAGATCCATGAAATCTACACACATCTGAATCTCCCCAGTCTTCTTTCTCACAACCACTGGATTTGAAAGCCAGTCAGAATGTCTGATGGGATATATTATTCCAGCCTTCTTTAACTTTTCCAGCTCAACATTTACCAGTGGCTTCAACTTGGGGTGCATCATCCTTATCTTATGCTTGAAAGACTTTGCTCCTTCTTGAAGAATATTTTGATGTGTTCACATGGAGTTATGACGAGTTATGATCATATGCCTTTAAATCATCATAACTCCATGTGTACACATCAAGATATTCTTTAAAGAGTGTGACATATTGATCAACTTCATCAACTGTGCAATCAACTCCCAATTTGATATACTTTGGGGAAATATTAGTCTCGATATTAACCTTTCTCGTTTCTTGAACTTTTCGGACCGATACTTCTTCCAAGAGATTTTTATCATGATCATCTCTCGTAAAAAGAGATTCAAACTGAACACAATTCTTCGGAACGGTTGCAATGTCATTATCCTCCTCTTCATCATTATTCACTAAAAACAATTCTAGCTCTTCATCGTTCTCAAATACTTGCAAATACTCTAGATTGTCAGGTACAGAAGGTCGGAATACTCTTTTTACCTGAAAAGATGTTTTGCTCTAAACATCATCTGGGTTCGACAGTGAAGCGACCAAAGATAATGAATCTTCCTTTTGATTTTGATCCCTTGGGATGAAATAAATATTAAAAGAACAAAAAGATTCCATCAATTCACTTACTCTTTTGAAATATAATTTAAGTATTTCCTTCTTAATCTTGTATTTATGGGTAACTTGATTTATTACGAACACATAATCGCCAGTTACAATCAAATGTTCTTTCTTCATTTCTTGTGCAAGGATCATTCCTTGAATCAAGGCCTCATATTCTGCTTCATTATTTGTGCATGCAAATTCAAGTCTAATAGCATGTGGGTGCACAATTGTTTCTGAGTTTTTAAGGACAATTCCAACTCCACTCCCTGAACTTGAGCAAGATCCATCAAATGACATCCTCCAGTAGCCCTTAAAATAATTATCTTGATTTTCCATATCCTCACTTTGTTCCATGTCCAGGATAGCATAATTTTCGATCTCGACGTCTATATAATCTTCCATCAGCTCATTATCCTTCTTTTTGAAGGAAATCAGCCTCTTGGGTTCACGAGGAACCTTGATCATTTCTCTATATTTATATGGAAACATCATGCAAATTCCATCATTCATTTTATAGCCTTTGATCATGGATGACCAATCTCTTCCTAGGACAACTCCATATGCAGGAGGAAGATCCACCATCACAATATTGAAAACTGTAATAATATGAGGAGCAGCAGTGATCCAAGCATAAAAATATTTGATTTTTCCATAAGTTGGCACTTGCCTAGAATCAATCGCATAAATGATTTTGCCTATTTCATAATATCTGGTGCAGCTCATACCCAGCGCCTCCATTACTGCTAATGAAATGATATCATTTGTCGTGTCAGTATCAACTAAACAGTTGTGGAGTGCAACATCATGGTTCTCAATTGAAATATATAAGGGTGGGACTTTGCCTCTCAACTTGATTATTGATGTGTTTTGACTTTGCTTTGGACTTATGACAATGGATTCCATTCTTCCAGCTGGTTCATCCAACAAATTCAAAATATTTTCCCTCTGCTGAGGGATCTTCACCACTTCTATGAAAGGAAAATTAATCATCAGTTTACTCAGATCATCAACAATGTTATATTTCATCTGGCGGGGTTTGATATTTGATGTTGCTTTTTGGCTCCAGTGTTACTCGTCATATTTGTATTGGTCTCTTTCTCATTCCCCTTTTCTTTATCTTTTTCTTTGTCTTTTTCATAATCATCTTTATATTTGGATTTATTTACAAATGCCCATGTTTGGGTAACATTCTCTTGCGAGTCAGGATCATTGTCGCCTTCTTCAAATATATACATGGACGTCTCACGTCCTTCCATCTGTATAGGTTCAAAATTTTCCTCTGGTAAATAATCATTTTCTTGTTCAGTTATTTGTTCATCATATGGCTCATCCTGAATCGATGCATTCAGAACTAGTTGTCTGTGGACCCTTTGTCTTTTTTGATTATCAGTATTTTCAAACCTCGCTCTCTATTATTGAGGAAGGTTCCTTCTTTGTTCTTGGATCGACATTCTCAGGTTTGGTACATAATTATCATTCCTTCTCAATCGGGTTATTTCATTTTGCATTTTCCTGATTGTTCTATTCATTTGTGCAATCTCAATCCTTTGCTTGGTTTCTTGTGTTGCAACAAGGTCTACCTTTATATCTGATATGGCTCCCTTGAAAAACCCTCCACCAATGGCTTGATTTTGACTTGGTCACAACTTTTGTTCTTCATTTATTCTCAAACTAGAGGCTCCTTGATCATCAATATTCAGAATACCCATCTTCCTCTGTACTTTTTCAAGGATGATATCAGGATAAACACTTGTTTCAATCGTGATTTCCTCCATTTATGTGCCCTTAGTCATTGCTTCCTCTAGGGTATCGATTTGGGATGTTCTAATATAAAATTTTACATTTGGTGGCATCGCATTCTTATAACAACCAAGTATCACTAGGTCATTTATCCTCTTATCTTCGTGGATCTTGTTCAGGGTTTTACTAAACCTGATATTGAAATCTCGTATTCTCTCATTCTTCTTTAAGAAAATGTGAGTGAAATTAGTGAGAAGAGTGTGATACGTGACTGGGGAAGAAAACATAATCAAAAACATGTTTTCGAGATCACCGAATGGACCAATTGATCTGGTGGGAAATGTTGTATATCACTCATAGGCCTGGCCCGATAAGGTTTGGATAAACAAACTTACCATTACATCATCATGTTCCGCAAGATGAAAGTCACAAACATCTAGGAACAAATCAACATGTATTTTAGCATTAATT
Source organism: Picea sitchensis (assembly GCA_010110895.2). Classification (NCBI taxonomy): domain Eukaryota; kingdom Viridiplantae; phylum Streptophyta; class Pinopsida; order Pinales; family Pinaceae; genus Picea; species Picea sitchensis. The sequence continues at coordinate 6,448 of SNQJ01S0130448.1, forward strand.
GTTCCATCTCCAGAAAATTATTTCAGAGTACCTTTGGGAAGGATTGGGAGCTCATGTTGCTCACCTCGCATGTCAAGAGGAGAATCTCTCATTCTCCTTGGGTTTTTGCATCTTCTCATTCCTTCATTTCTCCTTTATTCACGCCTTCTTTCCTCCCATCTTTATTCGTGTCGTCCTTCACGTCTTTCTTTGTTTCTTTCTGCCATTTCCAGAAGCTTCTCCTTTTCGTCAAGAAGAAGTTCTTTACTTTTTGAAGTATGTAATTGCTTAATTTTGCTTCTAGTGATTGATCCTTTGTATTTATCCAGTTTCAATTCTGACCTTGTTCTTGTGCTCTTCGTGCTCATCTCTTGTTCCTTCGGTCTTGTCTTTCATCCCTCCTTTGTCTTCGACGAATCTCTCTTTCTTCTTCTTGGACCAGTGTTTGCCAAGATCTTTCTAATTCTTCTCTGGTTTCAATTGTCGTTAAAGCAAGATTATATAATTGATGCAGAACACTTCGTTGATTATTTAATCCAATTTCTAACTGGGGTAGATTATCTTGAGGCAAAGTCATGTATTTCAAGGATGTTAAACCAAATTTCAAATTTTTCAGTTGAGTCCCCAGTATGGTCGCCAAAAATGTTGACGCATGAATCTGTCACGACCGAAACGACAACCTCACGAGGATATAAATCCTCCTGCATTTTTATAGAGGTGTTACTCCTCTTTGGTGTATGGTATTCTTTAATAAAATTAGATCTAGAAATAATATAGGACCTTGAGATAGTCCACTCTTATACTCAAAGAAAGATAAAAATGCAGAAAAATAAAAGATTTTTTTAAAGAGAATTCCTGAGAAATGACCAGGAACCTCACACATCACACATTTGATAATATAAACACAATTTATTCACATCCATCATAGTGAAAATGATTATTTCTGATCACACATAAAAATAAAAGAAGATGGTCCAAACGCATAAGGAAACTTTGATAGAGTAAACACATGTATAGATCAAAAGAAGAGAATAATAGACCAATTTCAAATATTTTATACTCAAAACTTAGAGTTATAAAACACCATAAAACTGATCCCGACTTAGTTCTCTTAGATTTCTCAAAAATAATAAAGTTTGTTACACTGCTTTGAAATTTAAAAGTGCGTTTGTCCAAAGGACTGGGATTAGGGCTCCCACTGACCATAAAAGTAAACATAAATAGGAAATAAATGGTAGAGAGAAGAAGGTGCGCAGACGCAGAACAACAAGACCTGGAAAGAAGACAAAGAGGAAGTTATCATATTTCGGTTAAACCTTTCTATTCAAAAAAGCAGAATAACTGGATGAAAACTGATAAGGAAAGCAGAATGTGACCAACATGGACTTACTATGATGGTATCTCTCTCTTTTTCATTTTCTTGATGTTTCCCTTTTATTTTCCTTGTTGAAGGTTACCGGAACTGTCCCAACTGTCGTTTCTTGGCCCTCTTTAGTTAACTTATCAATTGATCTTTTAAACAAATCTTCAATGTAATTTTTCATGGGGGCAACATTTATTTCATGTCTACTTTTGATATTAAATAGTTCCCCTTCTAAATCTATTAGGTCATGAGAAATATTGTGGATTGATTCTTCAATGTCTTGATTTTTCATAGAGTAATCAATAAGCCAATTATCGATTTCTTCTTCACCATACTCAATTATACCATTGAATTTTTCAGTCAATAATCCCTTTAGTATTTCCACGTGTTCATCAAACTGCTACTTTTTCATAAACATTGAATTAAAGATTAATTTGGGATCTTGAAACTCACTAGTGCTACCTACTAAGTCTATTTATGTAAGCCTTCTGAATAATTCTTCTCTTTTTATTATGACTTCATTGCATGTTTGGACAATATTTATTAGATTTTTAATCTTTTCTTTCCAATAGGCATTCAACTGTTTCGACTGGGAAAAGGAAGATCTTCTTCTCTCCTCTTCGCCTCTGTCGTATTTGAATTTTTTATCACAAATGGTAAAATAACATATGTATAAAATCCTTCTTCATTTTTAAAATCAGCTTGAAGATATAAATGGAACGCGTGCCCTCTCGAACCAAAAGAAACAATATTTTTAGAGGCTTCCCAGGGCTCTATTACAAGTAACATTCTCTTTTTAATATTTTTCTCAACATAATTTCGAACAGTCGTAAGAAAAATGGATGATCCTTTGAATTTGATACCTAGTGTGGTTGGTTTTATCATTGTCAAAGGGCTAGCCAAAATGGGAAGAGGCATCAGGGAAGTTTCCAATTCTTTGATATTTTCCTTTAAGTTGGCATTCTCAGCTTCCAAACCATCAATAGAATCATCAAGAGCATCCCCAGTTGCCTTATGAATTTTTGAAATTTGGGATGGTCACATATATTTGAGGTCGACCTCTAAGCGGGATTTTCCTTTCTTATTTCTTTAGTCATTTCTTTCCAAAATTATCTTTTTAGAGTCATTATTAAAAACAACACTCTGAATAGTAAAGGATTCTTCTTCACTAAAATTTTCATTCCCAACAAATTCCAATGTGGAATCTTCCTGAACAACATGCTCCTATTGTTCTATTCCATGAAATATATTTTCAATCTTTGTCTCCAATTCCATATCTTCCAAAGAGTAGCTTTGAATATCATTTTCTATGAGATTGTTCTCTTCCTCCTACAATGGGGTTTTTCTTTTCTTTCTTATGGGAAGTTTGTGGGAACTTTCAATTTTTCCAGAGGGAGGTTCTTATCTCCTCCTCCACTTGAGATATTGTTGACAAACTTATTAACTGTGTGGGTCGTTGGAGTACTACTCCTGAATGTAGTATTATTTAGAGTGACAACTGGAGTTTGAGAACTTTTTTCAACAGGATGTTTTCCTTTTTGTTTATAAATAGCATTATTGTTGAGTAATGTTTCCAAATCGGTAGTGTCATGTACAGGAGTGTTCTGGCACTTCTTCTTCTTCGCTCAAAACAGTTTGAATGACAGAATTATTAAACCCCAATAATTGTATATGTTCAACAAAGATTTTTTTTTAATCAAAAGCTTTGATCTTTTCAGCATATTTCAAACTGACATTGTTAAAATGACCTGCAAATTCATCAATTTTATTTATATTCCTCAATACAAATTCTCCAATCTTCCAGGGCAGAGGAACAAATTTCTTTTTCCTTTTTCATTTTTTCATGGAAAAAATGCAACCAGAAATTATATTACCTTGCTAACTCTGTGATCAATAACTCATCAGGCACATAATATGGAAGAAAAGAATGATTTTATTTTGAACAAAATATTCTTATAATACTATGATTTTCCATTTTCTCTATCATTCATTTCTTCTCTAGAAATTTGGTAGCTTCAACAAATATCATGGGAGTGCTTTCACCCAACAAAATTTTCTTGAAGACTGAAACGAAGTCGTTATAAACTTCATAGAAAAATAAAGGGGTTTTATGCCTCCATAATGCATGATACCAAAATGTAATAGGGTCTGCTTCAGAGTTTACCCTTTTACTGATAGTCAAATTTGGGAATTGACAATAGTCCACGATAGCAAATATCAAATATGAATCCATGAATAATTTCCTATCCTTTTTGTAATGTGATAATTGGGAAGAAATTTCAATAGAAATTAGCTTAGCCCAATCAAAAATAGATTTCTCTTAGACTGTAAAATAAAAAATATATAAAATCATCTGAGATACAGAAGCAATATTCTCCTGACCTATTACTCTGGTAAATAACCATGTGATTTCTCGATAAGGGTTCTTTAAAGAGTCAACCTGAATTTTGGTTATGTCTGCTGGTACAAACATAGGATTCTCCAAGTACCATGGCAAGAGGTCGAGTCCATTATTATGTTTCTTCAAAAAATCTCTGCAATCTTTGTCATTGAAGTTGAGAGTGGGATCTGGAAGCTTTAACATTTTACGAAAGACTTGAGGCAAAAGCGAAATTGGAGAATGTCCTTGGAGTTGTATGGCCCTTTGATTCAATATGTATTTGTCAACACACAATGCAACAATTCCTTTACAATTGAAAACCTGTGGAACACAACCAGCAAGAGCAATACCATATGTCCAAATCACATTCCTGTTTTTTTGTGTAGCGGGAGGGGACGAGTAATACCAGTATGTTCTCGACCACTGGAAATTATGATCTTTGTGGCAAAAAATATTTAGAGTATCACCACAGAACTGTTGTCGAGTTGATGCTACCATTAAGTTGATAGAATTGTTCCTTCAACTGGATAATGGTTACAAATGAGCCTTTTTGAAAGATAATGATAATTTAATCCCTTAGCAAATGAGGATTAAATGAGAATTTAATGAATATTTCTTGAGATTTTCGCCATTAATAACGACCTTTTCGAAGTCTGCACAATAGTTGTTAGCATTTAAATAGTACTTAACGTGTATTGAGAAAAGCAAAGTAATGGCAGGGACAGGTGTGAGAGAAGTTCAATATGAAATTTTTGTGAACCCACCAACCCGTCAACCTGCGGTTGAAGAAATGATCCAAAGAAACTAAGTATAGAAGGGTGGTTGTTCAGACTTACGAGCACAAAAAAATGGAACATTTGGGAACCCGACATTCATGACGAAAATAAAATTTAAGTGATGGTCGAAGTGTAGAACACGGAAGTTGAAGTGCAATGTGAAGGCTGTAGAAAAGGGAGGGAAAATGTTTGAGCCCACGTACCCGTGAATTGAAGAAAATATAAGTGTTGAGGCGGACTTATGCATAAGTGGATGGAAACGTAAGTGCGACAGTTTGCGAACCCGAAGGTCCACGAACTAAAATATGGCTAAGTATAGTAACCAAGAAAGGGAAAAAGAAGGGATAAAAGGAAATGGGAAAAAGGAAAGTGTAGAAGGGGGAAAAGACCACCATTACTTTGCTTTTCCCAGTACACATTAAGTACTATTTAAATGCTAACAACTATTGTGCAGACTTCAAAAAGACCGTTATTAATGGCGAAAGGCTCAAGACATATTCATTAAATTCACATTTAATCCTCATTTGCGAAGGGATTAAGTTATCATTATATTTCAAAAAGGCTCATTTGTAACCATTATCCAACCGAAGAAACAGTTCTATCAATTTAATGGCAACATCAACTCAACAATAGTTCTATGGTGATACTCTGAATATTTTTGGCCGTGAAGATAAGAAATTCTAGTGGTCGAGAGCATACTAGTATTACTCCTCCCTTCCTACTGCACAGAAAAAATGGGAACATGATTTGGACATCTGATATTGCTCTTACTGGTTGTGTTCCAGAGGTTTTTTTATTGTAAAGAAATTGTTGCATGGTGTGTTGACAAATGCGTACTGAATCGAAGGGCCATACAAATCCAGGGACATTCTCCAATTTCTCTTTCACCTCAATCCTTCCATAAAATGTTAAAGCTTCCATAGCCCACTCTCACCTTCAAAGGCGAAGATTGCAAATATTTTTTGAAGAAACATAATAATGGGCTCAACCTCTTGCCATAGTACTTGGAGAATCCTGCATATGTACCAACAGACATAACCGAATTTCAGGTTGTCTCTTTAAAGAACCCTTGTCAAGAAATCACATGGTTATTTACCAGAGTAACAGGCCAGGATAATACTACTTCTATATCTCAGATGATTTTATATATTTTTTATTTTATTGTCTAAGATAAATCTATTTTTGATTCGGGTAATCTCATTTCTATCGAAATTGCTTCCCAATTATTGCATTACAAAAGGGATAGGAAATTCTTCTTGGCTTCATATTTGATATTTTCTATCATGCACTATTGCCAATTCCCAAATTTGACTATCAATAAAAGGGTAATCTGTGAAGCAGACCCTGTTACCTTTTGGTATCAGGCATTATGGAGGCATAAAACCCCTTTATTTTTCTACAAAGTTTATAATGACTTCATTTCAGTCTTCAAGAAACTTTTGTTGGGCGAAAGCACTCCCAGGATATCTGTTGAAGCTGCCAAATTTCTAGAGAATAAAGGAACAATAGAGAAAATGGAAAATCATAGTATTATAAGAATATTTTGTTCAAAAGAAAATCATTCCTTTCTTCCATATTATGTGCTTTATAAATTATTCATCAGAGGTAGCAAGATAATATAATTTTTGGTTGCATTTTTTCCATGAAAAAAGGAAAAAGGAAAAAGAAATTTGCTCCTCTGCCCTGGAAGATTGGAGAATTTGTATTGAGGAATATAAATAAAATTGATGAATTTGCAGGTCATTTTAACAATGTCAATTTGAAATATGCTGAAAAGATCAAAGGCTTTGATTTTAAAAAAAAACTTTTTTGAACATATACAATTAGTGGGCTTTAATAATTCTTTCATTCAAACTGTTTTGAGCGAAGAAGAAGAAGAAGTAAATAGCCAGAAGACTCCTGTACATGACATTACCGATTTGGAAACATTACTCAGCAGCAATGATATTTATAAACAAAAAGGAAAACATCCTGATGAAAAAAGTGCTCAATCTCCAATTGTCACTCTGAATAATACTACATCCAGGAGCAGTACTCCAACGACCCACACAGTTAAGAAGCTTGTCAACAATAGCTCAAGTGGAGGAGGAGAAAAGAATCATCCATCTGGAAAAATTGAAACTTCCCACAAACTTCTCATAAGAAAGAAAAGAAAAACCCCATTGTAGGAGGAAGAGAACAATCTCATAAAAAATGATAATCAAAGCTTCTCATTGGAAGATATGGAATTGAAGGCATACATTGAAAATATATTTCCTGGAATAGAAAAACATGATCATGTTGTTCAACAAGATTTAGCATTGGAAGTTGTTGGGAATGAAAGTTTTAGTGAAGAAGAATCCTTTACTATTTAGAGTGATGTTTTTTATAAAGACTCTAAAAAGCTAATTTTGGAAAGAAATGACCAAAGAAATAAGAAAGGAAAATCCCGCTCAGAGGTTGACCTCAAATATATGAGACCATCCCAAATTTCCAAAATTCATAAGGCAACCGAGGATGCGCTTGATGATTCTATTGATGTTTTGGAAGCTGAGAATGCCAACTTAAAAGAAAATATCAAAGAATTGGAAACTGCCCTGATGCCTCTTCCCATTTTGGCTAGCCCTTTGACAATGATAAAACCTACTACACCAGGTATCAAATTCAAAGGATAATCAAGTTTGCTTACGATTGTTCAAAATTATGTTGAGAAAAATATTAAAAAGAGAATGTCACTTGTAACAGAGGCCTGGGAAGTCTCTAAAAATATTGTTTCTTTTGGTTCGAGAGTGCATGCGTTCCATGAATATCTTCAAGCTAATTTTAAAAATGAAGAAGGCTTTTATACATATGTTGTTTTACCATTTGGGATAAAAGTTTCAAATATGACTGAGGCGAAGAGGAGAGAATAATTTTTGCCTTCTCCCATTCGAATCAAACAGTTGAACGACCGTTGGAAAGAAAAGATTAAAAATCTAAGCAATATTGTCCAAACATGCAATGAAGTCATAATAAAAAGAGAAGAATTATTCAAAAGGCTTACATAAATAGACTTAGCAAGTAGCACCAGTGAGGTTCAAGATCCCAAATAAATCTTTAATTCAATGTTATGACAAAGCAACAGTTTAATGAACACGTGGAAATACTAAAGGGATTATCAATTGAAAAATTCAATGGTATAATTGAGTATGGTCAAGAAGAAATCAATAATTGGCTTATTGATTACTCTATGAAAAATCAAGACATTGAAGAATCAATCCACAATATTTCTCATGACCTAAGATATTTAGAAGGGGAACTATTTAATATCAAAATTAGACATGAAATAAATGTTGCACCCATGAAAAAGTACATTGAAGATTTGTTTAAAAGAGCAATTGATAAGTTAACTAAAGAAGGATTCCATTATGAGCTCGATAATATTATCCTAATAACTATATGTCCTTATCCCTAAAGCCCTATAAAAACCAAGCCATTTCCCATGGGAAGGGAGGAGGACAGAGCTAGTAAAGTTACTCTGGTGATTTGGTTGCAAGACTTGGGCAAGGAGCTTAGAAGGAGGCCATCTCTTCAGTCTGCATCTATGAGTTTTAATATTGCTTCTTTGATTAATAGAAGACATACTGGATGTTTCCCTCTATCTAATTGTTCATATAAGTTTATGTATTCATTGGTAGAGAATTAGTATAATTCTGTTATGATATACTATTAGATCTGTTGTCAATCCATGCATGATTTCTTTGATCTTTAGGAGGTTTTCATCTTATTTGGTTGTTTTCATGTATGAATCAGATCTAGGAACATCCTTAGTTTATGTCTCTATTCATGTCTTAGGCACTGGTGGAACCTAAGGGAGCTCAACTCCTATAGGGTGAAAAATCCCTACAACAGATTGGCGACCATATTGAGGAAGTTTTTCTCCATGTATTAATCCCCTTAGATTTTAGAATTTTTTAATATTCTTTCTAGATGTACCTTCCCTGTTAAGTGATCTTGTTCCATCCTAATCATCACCCCACTCTTTTCTAAGTCTAGTTGAAGAAACCCATATCCCAGATTTGTCAGATCTCATCCAGATCCACCCTTTTTTCATTTCCCAGGTTCAGTCACCCTTTCCATGTGTTAACAAAGCGAGCAACCTCCTTTGATCAACCTTTTTGCTCTGTAAGAGAGCGACCAACTATCCTCTTAAGCCTACCAGGAGCGACCATACCTTATGGTCTCCCTTTCTCCCTTCACAGGGAGCGATCAGGTCGCTCTGTCTCCCTTTTTAGGGAGCGACCATTATCCTGAGAACCATTTTTTGAAGATTTATCCTTCAAAAAATCATTCAGATCTATTTGTTGTGGCCTCTTCAACACTTCAGATCCACCTTGGATCTGCCTTAGATTCCTTGCTATGAATTTTACAATTATTTTGTGATTTTTTTGCATTGTTTTTTCATTTTTCTTGAAAATTTCTCCTCTCTTTCTGTATGCCACTCATCTGTCATCTTATTGAACTTCTTGTTGTATTGGTCTGACCAAAAATATCTGCCTTGAACTCCTCAAGTAGTCTATATATCTGTGGCATCTCCCTAAGATATTGTTTGGACAATTTTCTCTTTGATTGTTTTCCCACTCTCGCTTTGATTGCTTTGAGTGTTGATTGCTTTTCAGTCATTTGGAAGAATTTTTTCCATTTTAAAGCCTTGAATTTTGCATGTTTCAATTTGGAATCTTTGTTTTCTTCCTTCTTATCTACTTTTCAGTGCATTACACATTATAGATTGAAAGACAAAAATATAAGGAATTCCTTTCAAATTACAATTACTTGAAAAGAAAAAAAGAAAGCATAAACTTTTGTTGGAGTGTTTTCAAAAGTAGATTGAAAAAACTTCATTTCATCGACAATAAAATTAATATTGCTTGTTTTTGAAGTGCTTAGTTCTCATTATAAATGAGTAAAGAACTCCCCTCCCTGCTTTATCTAGCTTTCATCGAAAATGAATTATTGCATTGCATCATTCTTTGCACCTTTTTGGAGTTGAGTCCTTTAAACATCATCAGTTTCACTACCACACCCTTGAGTAAACCAACAACCATACAATCAAGCGCTTGATAAAAATGATCTAGAAACTCTTATTTTTAGGGCCTGTACATCAACATTAGATCATGATAGAGCTTTGGAATAGGCTGTGAGGTGAACTCTCCAAAGCACCCAAAACCAACTTAGAATCTACCGACAGGGAGAGAAAATCCAATTTTCATATAAGCATAGCTCTGACCCCCCTCTCATAGAGGTGCTAAACACGAGGTCGCGTGCGGGTGAGCAGTGAAGATTACCCCTCTTAGGCTTAACTGAATGTAGTGGAAAGATCGTATATTGGGGGTTCTTCTTGAAGCGTCACTTGTATCATTAGGTATCAGTGCTTCGTGAATCTCGAATCCATTCGAGGTCCTTAGGAGTTTACCGGTCCTCTTGTTTTCAGTCCTCTAGAAGAATTTCAGACTTGATATCATGCCCATACGTTCAATCCCAATTGTTGAATGTACCCTCCCAGAGGTTGAATGCAAGTTGGTAACCCTAGTGGCCATAATTCTTAGGGTGTATACATAAGGTGACGATGAAGGGGAGTCTTCATTATACCTGGGTTAGTCGTTGGTCAAACTCATTCGAGCTCCTTGGAGGGTCACCCGTGACTCTCACCGTAAGGGAATTTGCACCAGGGTGTAAGTCCGTTAAGCAGGTCACCAACGTAATTGATCCACCCACTCATCCTAGTTCATTATCATGTGTTCTCGCGATGTTGGATTTCATCACCAACTAGTACATTCATTGCGAGAAGTTATTGGTTTATTTGGTTTGCTTCCTAGATTTTCTAGTGCTTGTTGTTTGTTTTCTTAGAGGACCTTAGGGTTGAGTATGTATCTACGGCATTAGTCCCTGGGTATACCAATGAAGGAATCCACTTTCCAGGGATACCGATTATTTCTCCTCTTGCGAGACACGTTGGTCCACCTTACATTGTAACTTTGACTCTTCATGGTCTCATGATTGGGTTATCGATTTGGTTGTTTTCCACTCCGGTGAATGTCAATTCTCCTAGTGCTTCGTATGTAAACACTCCACTCCCGGATCATCAACCTTATATCGATCCTCTACCTTATTTTCCCATAGGGTCTTCTTCCCATTCTTCCTCTTTTCCTAGTGAAAGCTATACAACTAATAACCAGGTGGACAAGAAGAAGAAGAAACGAAAGATTAAGAAGAAGAACAATAAGAAAGAGGGAAAGATTCCAACCACTGTGAGACATCTTGGAAGTGATCAACTAGCCTCTAGGGATCATGTTGGGATCTTCCTACTTTTGAAAGGCCCTAGGAATCCATCTCGATGGAATACATGTCAGGCCTTCCGTCAATCAAGCAGGGAAATCACTATGTTTTTATGTTGTTTGATCATTTTTCTAAAATAGCAATTATGGTCACCTGCAAGAAGAGCATCACATCAAAGGCCACTGCCAATCTCTTCTTCAAATGAGTGTGGGTACATTTTTTTATACTACAAACCATCATCTGAGATCGGGACAGTCGGTTCCTCGACATATTATGGTCGAGCCTCTGGTCACTGCTGGACACCAAGCTCACCAAATCCACTACTTTCCACCCCCAAACGGATGGCAAAACCGAGGTCATCAACCTGTTGATCATGCATATCCTACGCATGTACAATCCCAGGCATCATCGTACATGGGATGAGATTCTTCCCTATGTTCAACACAACTACAAAAGAGCCATGCATAGCTCAACTAACCACAACCCCTTTCATGTGGGATTGGGATTTCAACCATTGGGTCCCATGGATGTTGCACTACCCCTTGTGGCCACCTAGGCAAACTCATCCCATGCTCAAAATGAATCCGACAAAGCTAACCATTTCATTGATTGGATCCAGCACATCTTCCATAAGGTTCATGATATTTTATAGAAGTCCAATTCCAAGTACAAGCAGTGCCATGATCAACACCAAGTGACACACAAGTTTCGGGTGGGAGATAAAGTTTGGTTGCACTTGCAGAAAGAACCCCTTACAGGGCCCCATCGGAAGCTTCGTCTACTCCACTATGGACCTTATACCATCACCAAGGTTATGGGTGATAATGATTTTGAGCTCAACATTCCCCCCTTCGTTCACTTGCACCCAATGTTTAATGTGGACCTCCTTCAGCCATAATTTCCACCCTTATTGAACGTCTCAGAGGTAGAAAAACAATTGACACCAACATAGATCAACCCTGACTGCATGGAACATGCATCCACTGATCAGATCGTGGACACACATATCAAGGGCACTTGCCAACAGAAGTTTCAGCTTTATCATGTTGTCAAAGCAGGGCAGCTCCTGCACTAAGGCAAGTGGCTCACCCGGGGCTATGGAGACCATTTCTTCCTAAGGGGGGAGGATTAATCCAGTTGTATATTGGTTTCCACCCACCTATTCCAACTCACTCACATAGAGATGTCGTCTTGGCAGTTTCAGTTTTCATCTCGATAGTTCTTTTTTCTAACTTATTGGCTCCCAAACTTTCGTAGTCGTTTTGAGGCCCTAAACAACTCTTTTTGGGCCCGCCACAGTCACATTGTAGACAATATTATAGTGTGATGGAATAATTTGTATTCCTCGAATAGACGTTTTCAACGGGCTATCGTGCACCTAAAACAAAGATCGTATGCAAAAGTTACGACCCCGGGAAGTTGATGTACCAACTTACCCCAACGGGGCCCACATGACTTTTGGTGCTTCATCTCCTAGGGTTAGGTTTTTGGATGTCTAGGGTTTTGGCATTCATGTTTAATGTGAAAAGGCCTTTGGAGCCTCATGGTACTCATGTTCTTGCAAATGACCATAGCCGTCACATCTCTTCTCAGAGATAAGCCGCCACCATTCTAGCAAGCTTGTTTCAATCTGCATTTTACAGTTTCAACATATTTCCTTATTGAATAGAAGCAAAGTTTTATTGTATCTCTGTTATTTTTCATTTTATCTGTGTGTTAATAATATAGATCTATATTCATTTCATTATTCTCATAAAATTCGGATCACCTTCATCACAGATCTTGATTTCTCCCAGAGCTTGAGAGGATTGAACATGATAAGTTTAGGTCCACCCTAAGTGAGATGGTTGGTCACATCGTGGTTCTGTTAGATATGCATGGTATATATGTTGAAGGAAACATGGTGAACATTTCCCCTACCATCAAGACCAACATCTCTCAAACCCCTAGTAAAATCAAAAAATGTATATATTGATGCAGACTGTTCCCCTGAAGAAATTCAGATTTACACCGATCTCTTTAAGGAATTATGAGATGTATTTTCTTGGTCATGTGAAGAGATGTTAGGGATCAACCCCAGTATTATCGAACATGAAATTAAAACTTATATGAATTCTAATCCCATTCGACAATGACCTAGGGTTGTAAATCATAGGAAGACCCCCACTATTAAGGTAGAGGTGGAGAAGTTTCTTAACGTTGGCTTCATCTACCTGTTGGTCACTATAATTGCTCAATTAACTAAACAATCAAGTGCTACATAAATTGTCAACCCAGGGAAGTCTGTTTATTTCAAAGGTAACCACGCACTATATATGCTCAATCTCAAAAGCAACCTAGAGTTGTAGTAAGAAACAT
>SNQJ01S0130448.1:25932-48002 GCA_010110895.2 Picea sitchensis
CTTTATAAAAACAAAATTATAAAAAAAATTAGAAATAAAATAAAATAAATCTAAAATAAATCAAAACCTCACAAACAAGCAGCATAAAATGGGAGGGAGGGGGAGGGACAACGGGGGTTGTGCAACACCCCATTTTTAATCCCTTGATTAAAATGTAATTAATTATGATCGGTGATTATTATCTCAACATGGAGATAATATTGCCATGCTATGGCTTATAAAACGATGTAAAGGTGTAATATAAAAGCCAACCAATTGATTGATGGGTGAAGCCTTGAGTACTATCCATGATACCACTAGAGGAAAGAGACAGGGGTTCATTAGGTCAAGGGATTCTAAGCCACCTTGTTAAATTATTTTGGGGGAAATAACATTCATTTTCCCCCTAGCTTAAAACTGAATAAAATTATTTATGGAGTATGGTTGGGGTAGTTGAGAAGTACCTCCCACGTAAATGCATGGGAGTAATGGATCGGTGTGTCCATGGGAAAACGTGGACGACCCAGCTACATGGAAAAACTTCTAATGAGAAATGATGGGGGTACGAGGGACGTGTTACCCCTTTATTTCTAGGGGTAACTAAGGAGATGATGTATCAAGGCCCTTGGGTTGCAGACATGGAGTACCGAGAGATAGACTAGTAGGAAGAGCCCTGATCACACCACCCATGACTATGAGATCAATGGTTGCACCATTCACCACACTAGCTTGACCCACAGAGGATGGCAAGTATTGCTCCATGAGGTATCGAGTTTGGTGTTGTGGTAAGTGTCATTTTAATAAATGAATCATTTGAATAGGTTGCAAAGGGTTCTTCCTTGATTTTGAAAACATTTGCTTAGAAATTATGCTCTTTGCCCTATTTCACCTTGGTGGTTGACATTGTGTCCTAGTAAGTGGTCACCCTCAAGGAAAGGGTTGTCATTGGGGGGTATCCTTGATGAGTCATTGAACCGCTCACGTACATACTTTCCACTTTTCATGTTTCTTTCCCTTCATTTCCTCATCTTTTGGGTTTTCGGGCCACATTGACCCAAGAAGGGATTGTACCTATTTTCATGGGAAGAAGGGGTTGAAGGCCCAAAGGCTTATAAAATCCAATCATAAACCTTTCAGATGCTCCCCCATGGATCCTGAGAACAATGAAATGTTTCTCACAAAAAATGGATGGACCCGTAAAATAAATAACTAATTGAACATGTCAACCAAGGTAGAGCGTGTGTGGGAAATGTTTTTCATGCTTAGGTACAAGTCCCACACATCGTCTTCAACTTGGGGAAGCACAGTGTGACCAAGGTAGAGTTAAGATGGGCAATGTTTTTCATGCTTAGGTAGAAGTTCCACTTTAGCTTCAACCTGGGAACACTCTAATAAATTAAATGGAAAAAGGGCTTGGAAAAATCATGCATCGTGGACTAAGGGCAGCATACCCTCTACAAAGGAACCCATAAATGAGACAATATGAGCCCTTGTATGTCGAGAAAACCCATGCCTAAAAGTATCACCCTCATCCACCTCATACTCTTCACATGAATTAGAGAGGGTCCACCTGGGAAACAATCCTTGACTTGGGGAATGATTCACCCAATAGGTCACCATGACAACCCTCCCATACCTAAATTTGGTAAGTTGCATAAGGTCTTTGAGCATTTGTTTATTTTTGAGAGGGGGGACTTGATGCACATGTTTGGGTGGTTCTTTTATTATTTATGTCTTACTTAACATGATGCCTGTGACTTGTGAGCCCTTGGAGGGCATATTTTCTTATCTTTGCACGACCTTGGCAACTGGAAGTCATTTAGTGAAGGCACAATGTCACTTGGACCTTCACTTAGGGTTTGAAGCCCACCGGATGGATTATGCGCCCTTACTTATTGCACACCTGGGACATATTTGTTGTCTTTGGAGGAACTTGAGGATCCTCTGTAATTGATTCACTAGCCTTCCTAACCCCAACGACTTGCCTTTAGAGGCCATGCGCTGCACTTCTGGGGTATGATGTCGTATGTGGAAGGTTAGGGTTTAATGGTGATTGGATGATGTGATAGTGGCATGATATTGCTTCTTAGAGGAAGACCATAGCACATGAATACTAGGCCTTGGAAGGCCCAACGACTTCCTTATCTAGCTCAATGTATTTCCTTTTAAGCCAAAACGTCACCCTTCTAGGGCATGACATCATCTTTTTGGGGTTATTTCTTATGTAAAATTAAATTTTGACTTGTAAAGGGGAAAATAGTGGAGGTCGGCCTCCCTAAATTGTGTTTTACCCTAACTAAGTGGACATATTTGTTTTGTGAGACCTTGTATAAATAAAGGTCAAGACATTTCATTTTAATATATCATAACACTTGAGAATTACATAAGTTGATGGCTGAAATTTTTGCCTCTCTTGGGAAAATCGCATATCTCTCTTTGATGTTTTTGTGATGGTGTAACTTGTCTATTGGAGGAAATAAGTGGTGCATTGTCTCTTGGATTCTTATCTCTTGCATGTATGGTGGAATATTCTTGGTAGATAAGGGTTTTACTTGCTATCTTTTGAAATTGGTAAGGAATTTATGTATATTGTTAGTATTTGTTCTTGTTTCATGGTTGTTCTTGTCTAAACCCTTGGAGGAGTATAAGGGCATACACCCTCCACCAAGTCTATCATTTTTGTTAAGTGTATAAGATATTGCAAAGTTTGCTAGGAGGAGTAAAAAGCTTACACCCTCCTAGAACTACCTTGATAAGTTTTGCATGCTCTAGGAAGTAAAAGAGCTTACACCTTCCTAGATTTACCTTGATATTTTTTACATGCTCTAGGAAGTAAAAGGGATTACACACCTAGATAAGTTGAAAACCACAGCTCTTACAAAAAGAGACTCCATAACCCAATTGATAAGGCACTTGTCTAAATTGCATTGGAGAAATAAAATCATTGCATTGGAATACATGAATTGTTGAGATATTGTTTTTGTTCAAGTTGGAATCTTTTCTTAGTGGTATAAGCTTGCTTGAGCCATTGGAGCATCTAGATTATCTTTGTAAATCTCTTTTTGTAATCAATTAAATGTTATAGCCATTAGGGATGCAACAAAACTCACTTAAACTCTTTAATTTCTCACTAATCTACATTGGAATTTGCTTGCAAATTGCTATATTTAATTTCCTTGTCATTGGCTATCTCTTGGGTGGATTGTTTGTTGATTTTAGTGGTTAGATTTTGCTGTTGTAGCTAATGTTTTCTATAGACACTTGGCTATTACAATATTTTTTTGATAACACCTGACAAATATCCCTAATTTCCATTAAAGTCTTTTTTTATTCAGTGGAAGTTAAAGTAGACATTGGTAGCTTAGTTTATAATATCTTTTACTTGACTTTTGGCAACAAATTTTTCAGCCATTTAATAATTTACATTGTTGAAATATATCTCTCTATTCTTTTGCAATACTAGGACAACAAGGTTTCTTGCTAGTTCCCCCTTGATATAAGACATGTATATCTATCTTGTGTCTTGTTCCAAGTAGGTTTAACTTTGTCTTGCAGATACACAACACTTGGGAAACCACCCTTCATCAACAAGACTCCTTTCCAAGCCTTTTTATACTTCCAAACTTGACCTATAGAGGCTTCATTGGTCATTCTACCACTTTCCATCTAAATCCCACTAGGGTCCCCTTGTCATGAATTATCATCACTAAAGAGAGCGGAGTATCTATCTAAGGTGACAGTGGGTAGCTACTCTCATAGTTGTCTCACTCTTGTATATTGGGTCAGGCTTTGCCCAACCTACAATTTGTGTGATAACAATACGCACAGAGGGAAGATAACAGAATACGCATGAGTGTGTGTTGAGAACGAGAGTCCTGGCCTAGGAAATGGAAGAGACAACAATGAGTTAAGAGTGTTGAGAGCTGGGAGAGAACCCACGTGTGGATAGGCATGCATAAGTTTTAGAGAAATATTGGTTGCAGTTCTTATATGGGCTTGTGAGAGTAGAGCTCGTGCAACAGAAGAAGAGAATGTGCGAGAGCAAACAGACAATAATTAGAGCAAGGAAGTGTTGTGTGGCTGGAGTGAAAAACTGAACTGAGCTGAGGAGGCCAGAGCTTGATGTTGGGAGGGCATCCGATAAAATTCTATGAGGCTCCAAGGCTAGGTGGGTGTAAGGGTTTTCTACTAGTGGTTGTGTGAAGGAGAGTGGCCTTCACTTTCCAAACTACTCTGAGAACCTGAGATTATTCCATGGTGGTATCATGGCTTGGCATGGGGGTGGCTAGACCGTAGAGAACTAATGCATTTGAGCCTATTGTTGAGTTGAAAGGAGTTCACCCTTGGTCAATTGGCTTGGAAATTAATTTACAAATAGATAAGTCTCCTTTGTCCTCTCTGTTATGCTGAAAATTGTATAAACATGTTATACTTGTGAAATACTCTCTTGTGTTTTACTGAGCATGTAAAGATATGTATATCAGTGTAATCTGTATGAAATTGTATGGTTCACTGAGTAAAATTTGAAGAGAATAAAATGAATACTTGGAGGGTATTCTATGTTTTCTTGGAATTTGCTTACTGTCTTTATATCTTTGAGTTTTGAAATGGAGAAAAATGATTTGTTACCTCTTGGAAATCTATTACAGACCCCGTGTAATTTAGAGGTTGTTTTCTATGCTTGTATAACTATGCGGGACTAAGCTCCTGTGAGTTCATATCTCCTTATCTCGAGCTGCCACAAGGCTATCCTTCGAGTGTCGAGCGCCTCTCCTTCATGATTTGGTATGCTAGAATATTTTCCATTTGAGTGGTAATGATGCTTTTTTGAAGGATTTACACTCATTGGGAAAAGAGACCCAAAGAACCCATTCAAATCCATGTGTAAATTGGAGAGAAACAATAGTCATTGATCTGACGCAGAGTATCAATCTGGACCATCTGTGGAAGGACCGATCATTTTGGATAAGTGTTCTAATCGGCCCTCAAAGGAGCCACCAGACCCCAGTTGAACCTGGTTTCTCCATCGAGGTTCCACAAACTATCCCTACATGTTATCTATGTAAATCTAAGTGAGAAAAAGTCGTTGGATTGGAGGGAAGAGTGAATCTCAGTCGTTCGATTGTCACCAAAGATATAATGACCGAAGGTAGAGCCCTGGTTAAATGGCTCACCGAAAAACCTGTGCACCAAAGGACCTATTTTGAAGGCTTTGTTAATCCCGATGTTGGTGGGACGGAGTTCGAATGCAATGTTCCACCCCTATATACATGTGTAAATAAGAGAGAGAGAAAGAGAGGATGACATAGTGTGCCAGCGTGATGGTTAGAATTCCATGAAGGATGACACTTGTTGGCATCATATTCGTGTGGGTCGAGGGTGGGCCCTGTCAGTCATGAGCCTTTGGTCTGGCGCCCTTAAACCATATTCGTCGGATATGAGGACTGGGGGTTCTTAGTCATTGATCTTTATTGGTAAGCTCAAGAGGGAGTTCGTCGCCTCGGTGTAATCAGACCACCATAGTTACCAAACCCCATTTCTCTATGTTCTTTCCTTGGTTTCTCGGTGCTCGGTTGGGCATGGTTCCAAGAAGGGTTCCAACCCTTTTCCCTTTGGAAGTGTATAAGCGGGAGGACATGTGGGGCATGTGTTGGTGACGTCGAGATCATGTAGTTGATCCAATAAGAAGTGGATAGTTGTCAACACGTTAGTGGAGAGGAGATGTATGCCTTGTGGTGACGTGTAGTGCCACGTCAATCCACATGTGTGTTGTGTTTGGTCCACATGTCATGGAAATAATGTGTCATGTGTATAGGATAGTCAAAGTTTTGTACGAGGCCAGAGGACACGATGACATCAGGAGCCATGTGTCGGGTAGCGTCCTTGTGCCACATCAACATGGTGCCCAGTCAAGTTACTATGTGTAATGACAGGTGGCATACCACATCAAGTCCATGTTTCTTGGGTGTCAGTTGGACAACCTTCCCTTGCATGCCTTCTAGCCAGGGGCAGATCCCATCCATCAGATCTAGGAGGCTGAGAGATCTTGGTTGTTGATCTCTTGGAATAAATCTGAGGAGGGATTCCCTACACCAGAGAACTGGACCACCGAATGAGGGGAGACCTAATTGATAATGGCTTGGTGAAGTCTAGGGTCCTGGTGCCCAGTGAGGTGAGGTGTCTAGTGGATGTGTACTTCCATTCAAGTGAAGGTTTTGGTTGTGTTAAGTTCTTAGGCCCGGGTAACCAATTAACTGGAAACCAGGAAACTCCTCGTGGTATCAGTTGTTGAGGGATCCACGCGATCCCGGTGTCCAGTGGGAAAAGGTCTCGGTAGGGTTAAGGTCATGGGGACCTAACCACTAGATAATCAGCCATTGGGAAGGTCTTAGGTAGTTTCAAGTGTAGGGGATCTAATGGATCTCGGTGCCCAATGAGGTACAAAACCACCTCCAAGACTATTGTTGGTTGCATATGTGTCCCGACAGGCCAGCGTCATATGGTGCCACAAGGGACGGTATGGGTGGAAAAGTTCCACGTGAATATGAGGTGGTTTTGACAGAAGAAGGCCTGAAGACTTCAAAAGGACATAATTTATGATCCTAATCTTGGTTTTGAGCATAGTAACAGTCATTAGAAAGCTCTCGATGAGCATAATTGGATTATGAGATCATAATTGGATTAAGAGGAGTGATCAAGAAAGGTGATTAGAGAAAATAAATGAGGAAATTAGTACATCCCACCATCCTAAGAGAGGTTAGGGGGTCAGGTGTGTTACAAAATGGTATCAAAGAAAAGTTTCAAACACTAGGCCTGAATGGGCTAGAGAACAGTCACGGGATTTGTGTACCAAGGCTAAGATGAGTCTGTTGGAAAGTGTTTCTCTACATTAACATTTTAATTATTAGTTGCACAGGTTCCCTGAGAAGAAGGATTTCATATCAAAAAAAAAATTCAAAGTTCCTTACAACAAAAAATTAAATATGTTAATTTGCAGTAGAAGAATTATGCCATGAGCCTATTGGAATGAGAAATGGTCCTGCAAGAATTTGAATATGTTGACAGGCACTGATGGTTGAATCTAAATGTAAATGGCAGAGGAAGAAAAATCTAGTTATAGGGTTGCATGAGTCCAGAAAATAGATGAGTTGGATTGTTTTAATTTGGTTGTAATGTTGTCTATGAGTATGGGTTGATATATCCCTATGAACTTTTATGGTTGTATAAATAATTCCTCGTGCTTGGAGGACTGATGTAAAATTGTTAAGGTCATTTTATTTGACCTATAATGAAAGAGACTTATTGTTGTATTTTAGGAGTGGAAATGATGTATTTGCTTGAAAATCGAGAGGTTCCAAGGATGAATGGCGTACTTATCAAGAACCCTTAGCAATATAGAATGGATATGCTACCAATTCATATGGAAACGATTGAGCATGTGTACAATGTGCATATAGACTTAGAATAACTTGTGGTTGGTTGTAAATTATAGTGTGTTGATGAGTCATTTTGGTTGATGATGACCTAATATCAGCAGGGAAGTTAATAGAATGAATAAAAATGAAGATAATGTTACTTCTTATAACCTTATGAAGATAGGAAAAAGAAATCAATAAGGTGATAATATAGAATCTAGTAAAGAGAGTGCTTGGACATTCTCCTGAAAGATAATGGGCTAGATTACATCCATATATGGATGATATCCATATAGGTATGGTTGGGTATGCTTAGGTATTAATGAAAGGGAATTTAGGTAGGAATTCCCTCAATAAAGGTCTACTTGACTAATAAATATTTGAGGCGTGAAGAGAGATAGGGATTGGTATTTGTTACCCTGGGTAATGTTGTGATTACCTAAGTGATTCCTGAAATATGGGATGTTTTTATAACTAATGTGCAAGAGGGATCTCTTGTTGATTGTTTCCACATGAAAGAGGGAAGAATACTTATTTATAGACCTGTGAGACTTGTCATGTGAATGACTATAAGCTCTCATCAGAAAAGGATGATATTGATTAAAAATAATATGTATGGGAAGCATGTAAGAGGTGTACCTGCTTACTGGTATGTGTGCATGCATTTATGCTTAAAGGAATGATATGACTACCTAAATAAGTGTATTATGAAGCAAGAATAGTGTTCGCCATGTTTTGGGCAGCACTATTGAATTATTTAGTTGACATTGTCTGGAAGGGTCTGATTTGTTTTGTTTGAATACTATCTTGAAGGGGGTAGGGGGTGGGATTGTATACCATTCCTCGGAGAAAGATAGTGTAAAATGTTGAAAGAGAAAATGAGCAAGAATGCTCTGTTGTTATGAAAAAAAGGAAATATGATTTTTCTTTTAAAGTTTTCATAAGAATGATTTTTAACACTCATAAGATAGAAGGATTCCAAATAGATGTGCATGTGCATATTATGAAAGTGTGTTAGTTATAGACACACACATTATGTTGATGCATGTGGTTAAGTGTATGAAAGCACATTGTGAATGAAATATGATAGAATAGATGCACATGTTTGAATGGGTGGTTTGAATATATGCATGCATGTATTCTTTATGGAATAATGGGTGCACAACTGAAATGATAAAGTTGATGCTAACTCATGGGTTGAGATCATTTCAGGTGTCAATGGATATACAACAAGAGAGTAGCATGTTGAAGAAGTTCCACATGGAGGAAATGTGTAAAGACTCTGTCAAGATAACAGAGCAATAACATCATTGGCTACTGGAAAATTAGGCAGTGGGTTGAAAAGCCTATTTGTATAAGAATCCTAGATTACATATTAAAATATAATGCATGTATGGGAGATGTGCAAATGAATATTAACCATTCCGATTTTATTTGGTGAATGTGCATAACGCACTGGATCATAATTAATTTGTGAGCTAATTTGATGGTGTAGTATGTTGTTACGTACAGGAAAGGTCAATCAATACGCAATTTTCTTGAAATTGCCAACCCACAATTAAAGAAATGGTCCAAAGAAACTAATTATAGAAGGGCAGTCGGTCAAACTCGCAAGCAATGAAAAATGGAACATTTGGGAACCCAGCATCCGCAGCGAAAATAAAATTTAAGTGATGGTCAAAGTGTAGAACACGTAAGTTGAAGTGCAATGTGAAGGATATAGAAATTTAAGTGTGACAGTCCATGAACCTGAAGGTCCGTGAACTAAAATATGGCTAAGTATAGTAACCAAGAAAGGGAAAAAGAAGGGATAAAAGGAAATGGGAAAAAGGAAAGTATAGAAGGGGGAAAAGAAAGGGCATAAAGAAGCAGGAAATTAGAATAAGGGAGGGAATAACTAAAAGCATGAAAAGGTCTCAACAACTGGCTCCAACTGTGGGATGATAACCCCCTGTGGGTTGTCAAGATTCCAGAATCTTCATGACCAGATGTTTCTATCCTTTAGGCTATGGAGTCGAATAGTAAGGATGTACAAAATAAATTGAAAACTATGTACAAGGAGAAGAGAAAATTTCAGGCGAAAAAACTTTTCAAATGTCGCACATTAATAGGTAACATTAACATTTTCCCCTTCATGTCTTTCAGCTTATATGAATTAAAACCCAAGATCTTTTCAATGATGTATGGTCCAATCCAGAGTGCTTCAAACGTTGTGTGCACCGATTCTTTCTCCTTAGATTTGTTCCAAAGTAACAATGGTTCACCTTTTTGAAAATTCTTTATCATTGCACTCTGATCAAAATATTTTTTGATACTTTCTTTTCTCTAAGAAGTTCTATGCAAAGCTTCACTTCACTCTTCTTCCAATTTTAATAGTTGATTTAATCTCTTTTGCATAGGAGTACTATCTTATGCATCTTTTGTATTAACTGCATAGGTCAAGGCATTTAATTCGAGGTTGATTAGAATTTTTTCTTCTTTCCCATAAACCAACACATACGAAGACATCCCAGCACTGTCTTTCGGAGTCATTATTCTCGCCCATAGAGCATCCGTCAATTTCAAATTCCAATTATTTTGATTCTTATCAATAGTTTTCTTTAATATCTGAATGAGTGTCTTATTGGTGGATTATGAAAGACCATTCCCTTGTGGATAATAATTTGATGATTTCCTCGTGATGATGCCATATTCTCCACAAAATTCTTTAAATTGTGACCTGATGAAAATTGAACCATTGTCAGTAATGAACTTTTCTGGAACACCAAATCTTGACAATATATTATCTTTGAGAAACTTAATCAATTCTTCAGAGTCCTCCCTTTTTAATGCTACTGCTTTTGGCCACTTCGTAAAATAATCTATAGCGGTGAGGATGTATATGTTCCCTTTACTTGAATTTGGATTTATTGGTCCAATAACACCCAGTGCCCATTGGTAAAATGGTTGTTCTACAGATATGGGTTGTAATGGCATTGCATATTTTTTCATTTTCCCTTAAAATTGTTAACAAGAGACATGTTTTCTTATATAAACATATGAGTCTTTAAAATCTGATGGCCAATAAAATCTGGCTCTTATTATTTTATACGTTGTAGTAGTGGGTGAAAAATGTACACCACATATACCTCCATGAAATTCTTGCATTAATTATTGAGCTCTCTTTTCATCAACACACCTTAATAATATGCCATCATAATTCCTTCTGAATAAGACATCAACAATCAATACATATTGATTTGACTTCATTTTCAATGTTCTTCATTCCTTTGGGGTCATGGTGACTGGGAATTGTCTGGACCTTAAGTAAAATATAATATATTTATACCATTCTGAAACATCCATAGGTTCTCCAACTGAAATCAAAATTACTCCATCCAAAGCATCACCATTCTCAATGAAATTACATAAACCCTGTCCTTTGACTGCCTTTAAAGGATTAATTTCAATGTCATACTCTTGAATCTTCGCTAACCAATTTTCCCATTTCCCTTCTCTCAATTGCTAATTTAAAAGCATCTTAACAGGAGAGGATGGAACATATGCAATGACATGAGAATTTAATATGTAAGTCTGAAAGTGTGCCACTTCTTTTAAAAGAAACAGTGATTGTTTCTCCAATTTTGAATATCCTAATTCATAATCATGAAGGGTATTTCTCATGAAACTAATTGGTAGTTCTTCACCCTTGGCATTTCTTTGAGTAAGAATAGATTCCACGATAGTTTCCATTGCAAATGAACAAATGATGAAGTCTCTTTGGAAGTCTAGACTAATGAGGATTGGGGTTGTAGTGATTGCCTTTTTTATATTACTAAAAGCTTCATGTGTATCTAAAGCCCATTCAAACCTTTGATCCTTTTTCAACAGTGAGGTGATCGGTTTCACAATACTTGCATAATCAGGGACAAATCTTCATACAAAGTTAATCTTACCAAAAACTGACTGGAATCCTTTCTTGGATGATGGAGGGTTGAGTTCATTTATAGCTTTAACCCTCTCGAGATCAATATATATTCCTTCCTTGCACACAATATGACCCAATAATTTACCTTCAATCACAGCAAATAAACATTTCTTTGGATTCAAAGAAACTCCATATAATCTACATATGTCAAAAACTTTCCTCGGGTGATGAATGTGCTCACTTCTTGTCTTTGAGTGGACTGTTAAATCATCTTGGTAATCCACCATGAATTTTCCTATCAAACCCTCAAAGGCATGATCCATATCCCTCTGAAATGTAGCTCCAACATTCTTTACACCAAAGGGCATCCAAGCATATGCTTATGTATCCCAAGGAATTTTGAAGGTTGTCTTCGCTTTGTCTTTCTTTTCAACCAAGACTTGATTGTACCCAGAAAAACCATCTAACATGGACATGCAGGATGATCCAGTGACTTGTTGGAGGATAAATTTCATGTTAGGCAAAAGATAATTAACCTTTACACTTGATTTATCAAGATCCATGAAATCTACACACATCTGAATCTCCCCAGTCTTCTTTCTCACAACCACTGGATTTGAAAGCCAGTCAGAATGTCTGATGGGATATATTATTCCAGCCTTCTTTAACTTTTCCAGCTCAACATTTACCAGTGGCTTCAACTTGGGGTGCATCATCCTTATCTTATGCTTGAAAGACTTTGCTCCTTCTTGAAGAATATTTTGATGTGTTCACATGGAGTTATGACGAGTTATGATCATATGCCTTTAAATCATCATAACTCCATGTGTACACATCAAGATATTCTTTAAAGAGTGTGACATATTGATCAACTTCATCAACTGTGCAATCAACTCCCAATTTGATATACTTTGGGGAAATATTAGTCTCGATATTAACCTTTCTCGTTTCTTGAACTTTTCGGACCGATACTTCTTCCAAGAGATTTTTATCATGATCATCTCTCGTAAAAAGAGATTCAAACTGAACACAATTCTTCGGAACGGTTGCAATGTCATTATCCTCCTCTTCATCATTATTCACTAAAAACAATTCTAGCTCTTCATCGTTCTCAAATACTTGCAAATACTCTAGATTGTCAGGTACAGAAGGTCGGAATACTCTTTTTACCTGAAAAGATGTTTTGCTCTAAACATCATCTGGGTTCGACAGTGAAGCGACCAAAGATAATGAATCTTCCTTTTGATTTTGATCCCTTGGGATGAAATAAATATTAAAAGAACAAAAAGATTCCATCAATTCACTTACTCTTTTGAAATATAATTTAAGTATTTCCTTCTTAATCTTGTATTTATGGGTAACTTGATTTATTACGAACACATAATCGCCAGTTACAATCAAATGTTCTTTCTTCATTTCTTGTGCAAGGATCATTCCTTGAATCAAGGCCTCATATTCTGCTTCATTATTTGTGCATGCAAATTCAAGTCTAATAGCATGTGGGTGCACAATTGTTTCTGAGTTTTTAAGGACAATTCCAACTCCACTCCCTGAACTTGAGCAAGATCCATCAAATGACATCCTCCAGTAGCCCTTAAAATAATTATCTTGATTTTCCATATCCTCACTTTGTTCCATGTCCAGGATAGCATAATTTTCGATCTCGACGTCTATATAATCTTCCATCAGCTCATTATCCTTCTTTTTGAAGGAAATCAGCCTCTTGGGTTCACGAGGAACCTTGATCATTTCTCTATATTTATATGGAAACATCATGCAAATTCCATCATTCATTTTATAGCCTTTGATCATGGATGACCAATCTCTTCCTAGGACAACTCCATATGCAGGAGGAAGATCCACCATCACAATATTGAAAACTGTAATAATATGAGGAGCAGCAGTGATCCAAGCATAAAAATATTTGATTTTTCCATAAGTTGGCACTTGCCTAGAATCAATCGCATAAATGATTTTGCCTATTTCATAATATCTGGTGCAGCTCATACCCAGCGCCTCCATTACTGCTAATGAAATGATATCATTTGTCGTGTCAGTATCAACTAAACAGTTGTGGAGTGCAACATCATGGTTCTCAATTGAAATATATAAGGGTGGGACTTTGCCTCTCAACTTGATTATTGATGTGTTTTGACTTTGCTTTGGACTTATGACAATGGATTCCATTCTTCCAGCTGGTTCATCCAACAAATTCAAAATATTTTCCCTCTGCTGAGGGATCTTCACCACTTCTATGAAAGGAAAATTAATCATCAGTTTACTCAGATCATCAACAATGTTATATTTCATCTGGCGGGGTTTGATATTTGATGTTGCTTTTTGGCTCCAGTGTTACTCGTCATATTTGTATTGGTCTCTTTCTCATTCCCCTTTTCTTTATCTTTTTCTTTGTCTTTTTCATAATCATCTTTATATTTGGATTTATTTACAAATGCCCATGTTTGGGTAACATTCTCTTGCGAGTCAGGATCATTGTCGCCTTCTTCAAATATATACATGGACGTCTCACGTCCTTCCATCTGTATAGGTTCAAAATTTTCCTCTGGTAAATAATCATTTTCTTGTTCAGTTATTTGTTCATCATATGGCTCATCCTGAATCGATGCATTCAGAACTAGTTGTCTGTGGACCCTTTGTCTTTTTTGATTATCAGTATTTTCAAACCTCGCTCTCTATTATTGAGGAAGGTTCCTTCTTTGTTCTTGGATCGACATTCTCAGGTTTGGTACATAATTATCATTCCTTCTCAATCGGGTTATTTCATTTTGCATTTTCCTGATTGTTCTATTCATTTGTGCAATCTCAATCCTTTGCTTGGTTTCTTGTGTTGCAACAAGGTCTACCTTTATATCTGATATGGCTCCCTTGAAAAACCCTCCACCAATGGCTTGATTTTGACTTGGTCACAACTTTTGTTCTTCATTTATTCTCAAACTAGAGGCTCCTTGATCATCAATATTCAGAATACCCATCTTCCTCTGTACTTTTTCAAGGATGATATCAGGATAAACACTTGTTTCAATCGTGATTTCCTCCATTTATGTGCCCTTAGTCATTGCTTCCTCTAGGGTATCGATTTGGGATGTTCTAATATAAAATTTTACATTTGGTGGCATCGCATTCTTATAACAACCAAGTATCACTAGGTCATTTATCCTCTTATCTTCGTGGATCTTGTTCAGGGTTTTACTAAACCTGATATTGAAATCTCGTATTCTCTCATTCTTCTTTAAGAAAATGTGAGTGAAATTAGTGAGAAGAGTGTGATACGTGACTGGGGAAGAAAACATAATCAAAAACATGTTTTCGAGATCACCGAATGGACCAATTGATCTGGTGGGAAATGTTGTATATCACTCATAGGCCTGGCCCGATAAGGTTTGGATAAACAAACTTACCATTACATCATCATGTTCCGCAAGATGAAAGTCACAAACATCTAGGAACAAATCAACATGTATTTTAGCATTAATTGTTCCATCTCCAGAAAATTATTTCAGAGTACCTTTGGGAAGGATTGGGAGCTCATGTTGCTCACCTCGCATGTCAAGAGGAGAATCTCTCATTCTCCTTGGGTTTTTGCATCTTCTCATTCCTTCATTTCTCCTTTATTCACGCCTTCTTTCCTCCCATCTTTATTCGTGT
This sequence comes from Picea sitchensis, assembly GCA_010110895.2. NCBI lineage: Eukaryota > Viridiplantae > Streptophyta > Pinopsida > Pinales > Pinaceae > Picea > Picea sitchensis. Next base: position 40,900 of record SNQJ01S0130448.1, read on the forward strand.
CGTCCTTCACGTCTTTCTTTGTTTCTTTCTGCCATTTCCAGAAGCTTCTCCTTTTCGTCAAGAAGAAGTTCTTTACTTTTTGAAGTATGTAATTGCTTAATTTTGCTTCTAGTGATTGATCCTTTGTATTTATCCAGTTTCAATTCTGACCTTGTTCTTGTGCTCTTCGTGCTCATCTCTTGTTCCTTCGGTCTTGTCTTTCATCCCTCCTTTGTCTTCGACGAATCTCTCTTTCTTCTTCTTGGACCAGTGTTTGCCAAGATCTTTCTAATTCTTCTCTGGTTTCAATTGTCGTTAAAGCAAGATTATATAATTGATGCAGAACACTTCGTTGATTATTTAATCCAATTTCTAACTGGGGTAGATTATCTTGAGGCAAAGTCATGTATTTCAAGGATGTTAAACCAAATTTCAAATTTTTCAGTTGAGTCCCCAGTATGGTCGCCAAAAATGTTGACGCATGAATCTGTCACGACCGAAACGACAACCTCACGAGGATATAAATCCTCCTGCATTTTTATAGAGGTGTTACTCCTCTTTGGTGTATGGTATTCTTTAATAAAATTAGATCTAGAAATAATATAGGACCTTGAGATAGTCCACTCTTATACTCAAAGAAAGATAAAAATGCAGAAAAATAAAAGATTTTTTTAAAGAGAATTCCTGAGAAATGACCAGGAACCTCACACATCACACATTTGATAATATAAACACAATTTATTCACATCCATCATAGTGAAAATGATTATTTCTGATCACACATAAAAATAAAAGAAGATGGTCCAAACGCATAAGGAAACTTTGATAGAGTAAACACATGTATAGATCAAAAGAAGAGAATAATAGACCAATTTCAAATATTTTATACTCAAAACTTAGAGTTATAAAACACCATAAAACTGATCCCGACTTAGTTCTCTTAGATTTCTCAAAAATAATAAAGTTTGTTACACTGCTTTGAAATTTAAAAGTGCGTTTGTCCAAAGGACTGGGATTAGGGCTCCCACTGACCATAAAAGTAAACATAAATAGGAAATAAATGGTAGAGAGAAGAAGGTGCGCAGACGCAGAACAACAAGACCTGGAAAGAAGACAAAGAGGAAGTTATCATATTTCGGTTAAACCTTTCTATTCAAAAAAGCAGAATAACTGGATGAAAACTGATAAGGAAAGCAGAATGTGACCAACATGGACTTACTATGATGGTATCTCTCTCTTTTTCATTTTCTTGATGTTTCCCTTTTATTTTCCTTGTTGAAGGTTACCGGAACTGTCCCAACTGTCGTTTCTTGGCCCTCTTTAGTTAACTTATCAATTGATCTTTTAAACAAATCTTCAATGTAATTTTTCATGGGGGCAACATTTATTTCATGTCTACTTTTGATATTAAATAGTTCCCCTTCTAAATCTATTAGGTCATGAGAAATATTGTGGATTGATTCTTCAATGTCTTGATTTTTCATAGAGTAATCAATAAGCCAATTATCGATTTCTTCTTCACCATACTCAATTATACCATTGAATTTTTCAGTCAATAATCCCTTTAGTATTTCCACGTGTTCATCAAACTGCTACTTTTTCATAAACATTGAATTAAAGATTAATTTGGGATCTTGAAACTCACTAGTGCTACCTACTAAGTCTATTTATGTAAGCCTTCTGAATAATTCTTCTCTTTTTATTATGACTTCATTGCATGTTTGGACAATATTTATTAGATTTTTAATCTTTTCTTTCCAATAGGCATTCAACTGTTTCGACTGGGAAAAGGAAGATCTTCTTCTCTCCTCTTCGCCTCTGTCGTATTTGAATTTTTTATCACAAATGGTAAAATAACATATGTATAAAATCCTTCTTCATTTTTAAAATCAGCTTGAAGATATAAATGGAACGCGTGCCCTCTCGAACCAAAAGAAACAATATTTTTAGAGGCTTCCCAGGGCTCTATTACAAGTAACATTCTCTTTTTAATATTTTTCTCAACATAATTTCGAACAGTCGTAAGAAAAATGGATGATCCTTTGAATTTGATACCTAGTGTGGTTGGTTTTATCATTGTCAAAGGGCTAGCCAAAATGGGAAGAGGCATCAGGGAAGTTTCCAATTCTTTGATATTTTCCTTTAAGTTGGCATTCTCAGCTTCCAAACCATCAATAGAATCATCAAGAGCATCCCCAGTTGCCTTATGAATTTTTGAAATTTGGGATGGTCACATATATTTGAGGTCGACCTCTAAGCGGGATTTTCCTTTCTTATTTCTTTAGTCATTTCTTTCCAAAATTATCTTTTTAGAGTCATTATTAAAAACAACACTCTGAATAGTAAAGGATTCTTCTTCACTAAAATTTTCATTCCCAACAAATTCCAATGTGGAATCTTCCTGAACAACATGCTCCTATTGTTCTATTCCATGAAATATATTTTCAATCTTTGTCTCCAATTCCATATCTTCCAAAGAGTAGCTTTGAATATCATTTTCTATGAGATTGTTCTCTTCCTCCTACAATGGGGTTTTTCTTTTCTTTCTTATGGGAAGTTTGTGGGAACTTTCAATTTTTCCAGAGGGAGGTTCTTATCTCCTCCTCCACTTGAGATATTGTTGACAAACTTATTAACTGTGTGGGTCGTTGGAGTACTACTCCTGAATGTAGTATTATTTAGAGTGACAACTGGAGTTTGAGAACTTTTTTCAACAGGATGTTTTCCTTTTTGTTTATAAATAGCATTATTGTTGAGTAATGTTTCCAAATCGGTAGTGTCATGTACAGGAGTGTTCTGGCACTTCTTCTTCTTCGCTCAAAACAGTTTGAATGACAGAATTATTAAACCCCAATAATTGTATATGTTCAACAAAGATTTTTTTTTAATCAAAAGCTTTGATCTTTTCAGCATATTTCAAACTGACATTGTTAAAATGACCTGCAAATTCATCAATTTTATTTATATTCCTCAATACAAATTCTCCAATCTTCCAGGGCAGAGGAACAAATTTCTTTTTCCTTTTTCATTTTTTCATGGAAAAAATGCAACCAGAAATTATATTACCTTGCTAACTCTGTGATCAATAACTCATCAGGCACATAATATGGAAGAAAAGAATGATTTTATTTTGAACAAAATATTCTTATAATACTATGATTTTCCATTTTCTCTATCATTCATTTCTTCTCTAGAAATTTGGTAGCTTCAACAAATATCATGGGAGTGCTTTCACCCAACAAAATTTTCTTGAAGACTGAAACGAAGTCGTTATAAACTTCATAGAAAAATAAAGGGGTTTTATGCCTCCATAATGCATGATACCAAAATGTAATAGGGTCTGCTTCAGAGTTTACCCTTTTACTGATAGTCAAATTTGGGAATTGACAATAGTCCACGATAGCAAATATCAAATATGAATCCATGAATAATTTCCTATCCTTTTTGTAATGTGATAATTGGGAAGAAATTTCAATAGAAATTAGCTTAGCCCAATCAAAAATAGATTTCTCTTAGACTGTAAAATAAAAAATATATAAAATCATCTGAGATACAGAAGCAATATTCTCCTGACCTATTACTCTGGTAAATAACCATGTGATTTCTCGATAAGGGTTCTTTAAAGAGTCAACCTGAATTTTGGTTATGTCTGCTGGTACAAACATAGGATTCTCCAAGTACCATGGCAAGAGGTCGAGTCCATTATTATGTTTCTTCAAAAAATCTCTGCAATCTTTGTCATTGAAGTTGAGAGTGGGATCTGGAAGCTTTAACATTTTACGAAAGACTTGAGGCAAAAGCGAAATTGGAGAATGTCCTTGGAGTTGTATGGCCCTTTGATTCAATATGTATTTGTCAACACACAATGCAACAATTCCTTTACAATTGAAAACCTGTGGAACACAACCAGCAAGAGCAATACCATATGTCCAAATCACATTCCTGTTTTTTTGTGTAGCGGGAGGGGACGAGTAATACCAGTATGTTCTCGACCACTGGAAATTATGATCTTTGTGGCAAAAAATATTTAGAGTATCACCACAGAACTGTTGTCGAGTTGATGCTACCATTAAGTTGATAGAATTGTTCCTTCAACTGGATAATGGTTACAAATGAGCCTTTTTGAAAGATAATGATAATTTAATCCCTTAGCAAATGAGGATTAAATGAGAATTTAATGAATATTTCTTGAGATTTTCGCCATTAATAACGACCTTTTCGAAGTCTGCACAATAGTTGTTAGCATTTAAATAGTACTTAACGTGTATTGAGAAAAGCAAAGTAATGGCAGGGACAGGTGTGAGAGAAGTTCAATATGAAATTTTTGTGAACCCACCAACCCGTCAACCTGCGGTTGAAGAAATGATCCAAAGAAACTAAGTATAGAAGGGTGGTTGTTCAGACTTACGAGCACAAAAAAATGGAACATTTGGGAACCCGACATTCATGACGAAAATAAAATTTAAGTGATGGTCGAAGTGTAGAACACGGAAGTTGAAGTGCAATGTGAAGGCTGTAGAAAAGGGAGGGAAAATGTTTGAGCCCACGTACCCGTGAATTGAAGAAAATATAAGTGTTGAGGCGGACTTATGCATAAGTGGATGGAAACGTAAGTGCGACAGTTTGCGAACCCGAAGGTCCACGAACTAAAATATGGCTAAGTATAGTAACCAAGAAAGGGAAAAAGAAGGGATAAAAGGAAATGGGAAAAAGGAAAGTGTAGAAGGGGGAAAAGACCACCATTACTTTGCTTTTCCCAGTACACATTAAGTACTATTTAAATGCTAACAACTATTGTGCAGACTTCAAAAAGACCGTTATTAATGGCGAAAGGCTCAAGACATATTCATTAAATTCACATTTAATCCTCATTTGCGAAGGGATTAAGTTATCATTATATTTCAAAAAGGCTCATTTGTAACCATTATCCAACCGAAGAAACAGTTCTATCAATTTAATGGCAACATCAACTCAACAATAGTTCTATGGTGATACTCTGAATATTTTTGGCCGTGAAGATAAGAAATTCTAGTGGTCGAGAGCATACTAGTATTACTCCTCCCTTCCTACTGCACAGAAAAAATGGGAACATGATTTGGACATCTGATATTGCTCTTACTGGTTGTGTTCCAGAGGTTTTTTTATTGTAAAGAAATTGTTGCATGGTGTGTTGACAAATGCGTACTGAATCGAAGGGCCATACAAATCCAGGGACATTCTCCAATTTCTCTTTCACCTCAATCCTTCCATAAAATGTTAAAGCTTCCATAGCCCACTCTCACCTTCAAAGGCGAAGATTGCAAATATTTTTTGAAGAAACATAATAATGGGCTCAACCTCTTGCCATAGTACTTGGAGAATCCTGCATATGTACCAACAGACATAACCGAATTTCAGGTTGTCTCTTTAAAGAACCCTTGTCAAGAAATCACATGGTTATTTACCAGAGTAACAGGCCAGGATAATACTACTTCTATATCTCAGATGATTTTATATATTTTTTATTTTATTGTCTAAGATAAATCTATTTTTGATTCGGGTAATCTCATTTCTATCGAAATTGCTTCCCAATTATTGCATTACAAAAGGGATAGGAAATTCTTCTTGGCTTCATATTTGATATTTTCTATCATGCACTATTGCCAATTCCCAAATTTGACTATCAATAAAAGGGTAATCTGTGAAGCAGACCCTGTTACCTTTTGGTATCAGGCATTATGGAGGCATAAAACCCCTTTATTTTTCTACAAAGTTTATAATGACTTCATTTCAGTCTTCAAGAAACTTTTGTTGGGCGAAAGCACTCCCAGGATATCTGTTGAAGCTGCCAAATTTCTAGAGAATAAAGGAACAATAGAGAAAATGGAAAATCATAGTATTATAAGAATATTTTGTTCAAAAGAAAATCATTCCTTTCTTCCATATTATGTGCTTTATAAATTATTCATCAGAGGTAGCAAGATAATATAATTTTTGGTTGCATTTTTTCCATGAAAAAAGGAAAAAGGAAAAAGAAATTTGCTCCTCTGCCCTGGAAGATTGGAGAATTTGTATTGAGGAATATAAATAAAATTGATGAATTTGCAGGTCATTTTAACAATGTCAATTTGAAATATGCTGAAAAGATCAAAGGCTTTGATTTTAAAAAAAAACTTTTTTGAACATATACAATTAGTGGGCTTTAATAATTCTTTCATTCAAACTGTTTTGAGCGAAGAAGAAGAAGAAGTAAATAGCCAGAAGACTCCTGTACATGACATTACCGATTTGGAAACATTACTCAGCAGCAATGATATTTATAAACAAAAAGGAAAACATCCTGATGAAAAAAGTGCTCAATCTCCAATTGTCACTCTGAATAATACTACATCCAGGAGCAGTACTCCAACGACCCACACAGTTAAGAAGCTTGTCAACAATAGCTCAAGTGGAGGAGGAGAAAAGAATCATCCATCTGGAAAAATTGAAACTTCCCACAAACTTCTCATAAGAAAGAAAAGAAAAACCCCATTGTAGGAGGAAGAGAACAATCTCATAAAAAATGATAATCAAAGCTTCTCATTGGAAGATATGGAATTGAAGGCATACATTGAAAATATATTTCCTGGAATAGAAAAACATGATCATGTTGTTCAACAAGATTTAGCATTGGAAGTTGTTGGGAATGAAAGTTTTAGTGAAGAAGAATCCTTTACTATTTAGAGTGATGTTTTTTATAAAGACTCTAAAAAGCTAATTTTGGAAAGAAATGACCAAAGAAATAAGAAAGGAAAATCCCGCTCAGAGGTTGACCTCAAATATATGAGACCATCCCAAATTTCCAAAATTCATAAGGCAACCGAGGATGCGCTTGATGATTCTATTGATGTTTTGGAAGCTGAGAATGCCAACTTAAAAGAAAATATCAAAGAATTGGAAACTGCCCTGATGCCTCTTCCCATTTTGGCTAGCCCTTTGACAATGATAAAACCTACTACACCAGGTATCAAATTCAAAGGATAATCAAGTTTGCTTACGATTGTTCAAAATTATGTTGAGAAAAATATTAAAAAGAGAATGTCACTTGTAACAGAGGCCTGGGAAGTCTCTAAAAATATTGTTTCTTTTGGTTCGAGAGTGCATGC
>SNQJ01S0130450.1:0-19946 GCA_010110895.2 Picea sitchensis
ATCTTCTCCCTTTGCCTCTTTGAGGCTGGAAATTCTGATGTTGATTTTGTTGTTGTTGTCTTTGACCTTGGAAATTTTGATTCGGATATTGTTATCTGTTACCTCCACTGGAGTGATGGTTACTTTGATTGCTCCCTCTTCCTTGGTGACCTCTGCTTCTTCCTCTGCTGAAGGAGAATTGAGTTTTGAAGGCATTGGAGATTGACTCATATGAGAGATGCAGTCTGGTCTCATGTGTCACCAGAGAACCAATTAGTTCATTTGTTGAAAATCTTGACAGATCCTTGGATTCAAGGATTGCTGTTACAACCATTTCAAATTTCTTGGGTAAACTTATGAGGATTTTCTCAACAATTCATTGATCAGTGATGGCTTCGCCAGTCAATCTGATCTGGTTCACGATTCCCATGACTCTGGTTATGAACTGATCCACATTTTTGGACTCTGTCATCCTTAGAGTCTCGAATTGCGTCCTCAAGGTCTGCAGTTTAACTGTTTTGACCCTGTCATTTCCTTGGTAGGAAGATTTAAGGATGTCCCAGGCCTGTTTTGAAGTACCAACGCCTGTGATTTTCGAAAAAATCGAGTCATCCACAGAATTTTGAATCCAGAATTTCGCTTTATTTTCTTTGTTCCTCAGTGTTGCCTGAGCAATTCGCTGTGGATTTGTCATGGCAGACAGGGCTGCGGGATCTGGTTCCACATATTCAAGATCCACTGGTTCCCAGCACTCTTGTGCTTGCAAGAACGACCTCATTCGAAGAGACCAAAACTCGTAATTCTTTCCCAGAAGAATCGGACCCTGAGTTGGTCCTAAATTGCTAGACGACGCCATAAAAAAAAATTGCAGAAAAAATAGAGGGAAATTTCGTATTTACCTCCGATCGTCGAAACGCCGATTTGCCGATGGCCGAAAAGAGATTATCGGCCTTGAGTTTGGCCTTAGTCACTGTGCAATGTGACCACGTGCCTTAATGTTAAAGCGCTACGGGTTTTTCGGGTTTTTTGTCTTTCAAATTGCCGAAATGCGAAATTTGCTTTTAGACGATTTAACGATCCAGATCTTATCGGGATATCACGAATCGGGACTTCGTGAACTCTGATGACGAGGTCTTCTGACTCCTCGATTCCCCGATCTTCGATTTACCGATGGCGCTTTCCTTTCGGGAAATTTCCCGATTCCTTTGATCTCCGCCACACGTCCTTCTATATTGGACGATCCTGATTTCTCCTCGTGATTTCGTGATTTGTTCTGTTCCGGACTTGTCGTCTCCAGGATCCGCGATTTGCCGAATCCCGTAATGCCGATGGACTCTGCTTTCGGGAAGTTTTCTGAAAGCCTCGATCTCTGCCACGCGTCCTCAACAGATGGACGACTCAAGTCTGCTTCGGGGGTTTCACCGTGGAGATTCCCGATCCCTCGTTTTGACGAGATGACGTCAGCTGGGCCCCAAAACAGAACTTTCCTCCTATCGGGATTTCGGACTTCGCAGTTCCGAAATGCTTGTGCTTCTTGTCCTCAGGATTCACGATTTTCCGAATCTCGATATGCCGATGGCCCTTTTCTTTCGGGACTTTTCCTGAGTCCTCGGATTTACGCCACGCGTCCCCACAAGATGGACGGTCCTGATTCAGCCTCGGGATATCGTGACTTGCGATGCTCCGTTGACACAACTTCTCTGTCAACTTGAAACCCCGGATGCCGAAACGTCGACGGTTTCCTCGATGTCCGCCACGTGTCCGGTCAAACGGACGACTGTGACCTTATCGCTATTTCGTGAATCATGATTTTGCGAGTTTAGAACTCTTGTTGCGACGGTCTTTCAAAACCGCGAACTCCGATATGCCGATTTGACGGCACTCGGATCTGCTGCCACCTGTCCTCTGAGATGGACGACTCACACGTCCTCTCGGGATTTCGTGATATCAGGTATCAGAGTTTTTTGGAGTGCAATCTTTGCTCGTCCAACTCCCGATCCCCGATTTTGAGATGGGATAAGATCAACGACTCACGATATTTCTTGATCCAACGGTCCAGAATGACTCGAAATTTCGCGATTCGCGAATTCTCACGGCAGTCTTCTGACCTTTACACCTTGCGAGTCAGCGAAATGCCGATATCTCGCCACGTGTCTCTTGATGGACGGTCCAGATGACGTCGGGACTTCACAGGTCAAAAATTCCTTGGTGCTGTAGAGGATTAAACCTCGTGCACTTTCTTGTGGATCCAATGGCGGTCGGGCCTCTGTGCAAGATCTAACGACTGAAACTCTTTCGCCTTTTCCGCGCTCTCCTCATCCCTTCTGAACTGGTTTCCCACTTCGGATCCGTTCTCAGGACGAATATTATGGCCGTGACGGTTGTTCTTTGAACCTGAGACGCGTTCTTTGCTCTTGTGGAAGAAAGATATGTGAATCTTTCAAAGATTTGAAAGAAATTCACGGATTCTTTGTTCACTGCTTCAATCTTTGACATATTTGAGTGAATTTCAAAAAACTTTAAATGATGCTGCCTTCTGCAACAATATTTAACGATTTGAACGAATTCTTTGAGTTCTTTAAACGTTCTTTCATTCTGCAGCTCTTCTTCGTCAATCTTTGACGATTCTTGAAAAATGTGCAAGAATATTTAAAGTTTCTTCTTTCTCGGTCTCTGCTTCCTCGTTCTTTCGAGCATAGTATGCTCTGCAACCTCTGCAAGCTTCCTACGTTGATATTTTGAGAGTATTACAGACAGCTCTCCAAGCCTTGTGAAAAGTCTGTGTCGCGTGCTCTCAAGATCCGTGAAGCTCTGCACTGTGAGGATCGTGTTGCTCTCCGCACTGTGTGAAGAGGCTTACTGCTGAAGCTCTGATACCATGATAAATTGTGAAGCAAAGAGAAATGCAGAGAGAAAAGAATAGAACAGTATATTGAAATGTATGAAGAAGTACTGAAGAAGTTAAGTACAATGCAATGGGAGATGGCTGAGCTAAATAGGCTCAAGCAAGACAAAAATAGAAAGTACAGCTGTCCAGTACAGCTGGCAGTGTACAGTCAGACTGTTGAGGTTACATTATATTTAACATGATTGGAAAATGGCCTGGCATGGCGTCGATTGTGAAAGAACAGAGTAAGAAGTAGGTCAAACATGCTAGTTGTTTCTCCCAAGGCGTAGTCACTGGCCATTGCACAATGCTCAACACTATTCAACCTACGTTTTTACCGCCATGAGACGCACTGTTGAGAGCCGTGATTTGAGGGACGGTTACTTCAAGGAGGAAAAGCAATGTACACATTATTTGATTCATTAATTTTAATGACATTCACGAACCTGAACAGTCTAAAGGGTCTAAAGGCCCAAGGGAAGAGAATAACAAAGTTAACTCATCTTTGAATGATAAGAGAATAACAACGATAACTCATTTTTGGTACTTTGTACAACTTATATATGGGATATATGGGGATCAAAAGAATAATAACTCTAACTCATCTATTTTTGTAACTGTGTGCAGCTTCAAATAAATATAGACAGAATACTACTGGAGAATAAGAAATATTAGGTAGATATGCAAGGGGTTGGTTAAACGTTCTACCTTTTGGTTTTTTTTGTCGGAATCAGGGGATGTAAATTTAGACAAAATCTCTATTTTCTGTTGTTTAAATTTCATTTTTGAATGCATAGATGGATTCAACATACTGAAAAACCCCTAGGGCACTTGGATTATATAAACTTAGCCACTTAAATCTGCAGATCCAAGGATTCCTCACTGGATTTTAGAAAAAATCGTTGAAAAACTTTCAAAAAGTAGAACATTTAGACTACTACGCATGGATGATGAAACTCCATATAGCACATAACATTACTTTAGATACCAACCATTGGCAGTGGCAAATATCCCACTGGAAGAGGGGAGCTAAAATGTTTGGCTGCTAATCCAACTACACCAACTTATTAAGAGGTAATGCACCGCTTGCTTGCACCTCATTTCGATGGCGAAGTTGCATCATTCTGGTGAGAAGATATGCAACTCTGTGACCGCAATGCTCCTTCTCAAAGGTGTTGTCTCATTTCACCCTCATGGTATCATATCATTTTGGGCTACTAACACGATACAGAGTTCACGAACAACAATACTTTGCAAGGTTGTGGAACTAGAAATGAACTCACCCCAGACTCAGTTGGCATCAACCTCACACTGTTCATCTCTTCACGTCTGGTGATTCTTAACCTCTTGTCTTGCAGACGAAGATGGAAATGCAACAGACAATGTATTTCTTGTCTCTCACCCGATGATGGTTAGCCTTGACTCTTCTCAATTGTATTGCGATGCCTTGCTTCAACAGACTTTGCTTCAAGCTTGATGAAGATATTAGGTTGATTGTGGCTTCCTACGAAGTTAAATGTGGCGAAGCCCAAAACTTTTTTTTATCGAAGATTGAAATAAGGAAAGTCGCGTCGCGACGAGGCATATATATATATATATATATAATTTTTTTTTTCTCTTATTTTTTGAAAAAATATTAGTTCTTCATACTTTAGATTAAAATAAAATAAAAATAGATACTCATAACTCTATCGCTCTTGTGAAGCTTCCTCCAAACACTTTATTCATTTTCTACAACTTACCTCCACCCCTCTTTGTGCAACTACTTCTGTAGTTTCTCAGGGTTCCATCTACTTATTCTAGTGAATGAGACTATCAAGATAGACTTTTCATAATCCATATCCGTTAAATCCATATAGCTTTTAATGTAAATTATGTTGAGACAATGCTCGAGGTTGAGTGCATCACAAGGCACATTTGAACCATGGAGGTTGAGTGCATCAGAAGACACATTTATTCGATGTAGCTCCCCATTAAATCTTGATAGTTTTGAGTGCATTGGGCAATTACGAGATGGGGGTAGATGGGGTTGAGTGTATCACACGAGAACATTTCCTGTCCATGGATTTAACGCAGTCTCATGGATTTCTTTCTCTGTTTTTCGTGAATGTGAAATTTTCTTTGTTTTCCTATATGTGAAAATGGTTGCCTGAGTTTTCTGAAGCAATTATGGTCTTCTCAACTTTGGCACATGTCTAAAGTAATTATCTTTCTTCATTATTGTTGTCTTCCATATACAAATTAATTTCTCCCATTTTCTTGCTCTATTCCTATTCTTTCTTTGTTTAACTAGATATCTATACCATTTATCATACATGTTTTGTATTTATATGTAGATACAGAGTAAAATTTCTATAAGAAATGGTTTATTACTACCCATAACCTCTCTTTTAATATCCAATATTGCTTTAGCTCATCTACGCTTTCAAACTCCTTGATTTAGGGATTTAGTTTATTTTACCATCTTCTTCATTTTATAGTGAACTGAGGCTGTAATATAACATCAATGCCACTTCCTCTAACAACAACTCTCCATGGTCGCTTGCATATACAACGCAAAATTGCCAGCAATACATACACACAAACCTATAAAAATAAGAATCACCATGCCTATAACTCCTTTAAACTAAACTAATATCCATGGATTAGATTAAACTAACCTAAACAAAAGAATCACCATGGCTATAACTCCATTAAAATAAATTCATATCCTCACCATGGCTATAACTTCATTAAACTAAATTAATATCCTTCGATGGATTATATATTCATTGTGTATGTATATCAGATATCCAATCTTTATATTGTATCAGATCTCAGTGTCTACTTTTTAATATTATATGTCAAAGAAAAGATATTTCAATGCATGCGCACCTCCTTAGCAAAGATTCCAAGTAGGCAGAATGCCATGAGAAGCTTCAGTGTTGTTAAAACCACCATGAGTATTTCATCCAAGCTTGTGATATTAGGCCTACGCCTAGATCCATGATGTTTCTGATTAAAAAAATGAAGCTGAAACTCCTATATTTTCTTCACTTCCTTTACACAAACACACAGAAAGTATTAGTCTAGCAATCAATAAATTCATACCAAAAGGACTGTAGATAGAACATGTCAAAAAAACTTAGATCGACCTAGTGTTATTAAGAACACACTGCCTAGTGTTATTAAGAACATACTGCATTACTGGCACTGCAGAAATAACATGCTTTATCGTTTGCCGCCATCACAATATCTATATCTAAGGGGCTCTGAAAAACATGAAGATCTAAGAGCCCGTGGGGGTGGGTACAACTAACTTCCAAGCCAAGTTGGCAAGTACAACGAACTTGAGGGATAAATGCTTCATTGCCTGTTCCACTAGGATAAAATCCTCAAAAAATTACAAGAGCACGAGACATGCTATAGCAGAAAAGCCAAATGTTTACAAATACTCAATAATCATGACATATCATTTAAAACCATTTTAAATAATTTTCATATATTATTTTGTATATAATGGTTTAATATATTTGTCATGTAATTTTTTAAGTGTTATTATTAATTTTTCAAATTTTAATTTTAAAATATTTTAATATGTTTTATATAAATATAAAACAATTTAAATATAATGTAATTTAAGTGTTATTATTATTTTTTCAATTTTTTATTTAAAAGTATTTAATATTTTTTTTTCAATTTTTTATTTAAGTATTAATATCTTTCTATACAAATATAAAAAAATTAATTATATTTAAACAAAATAAAAAACAATTAAATATATATTTTTTAAAAATATTAAAAAAAAAAGCATTCAACATTTTAAATCTAAAAAAATATAAAAAAGATAACTTGGATTAAGATTGCATTTACTCATCTACTCATTATCTTTTATTTTTATTTAAAGACTACTCTTTATAAAAGATTAATATATAAAAGTTCACATTTGTTTGTTTGTTTTATTTCTTGGGGAACATTTAATTTAAAATATTATTTTATAAAGATTTAATATACAGTTGATAGGATATACAATATTTATTATAGAAGAAAATATAAATTTTAATTTAAAGTGAAGCCTTTGTTTCTATCTTGAAATTTTAATCTAACTACTATAGGCTGCATTTTATAAATCTGAATGATTTATTTCCATAAAATTAATGGAATATATATATATATATATATATATATATATATATATATATATATATATATATATATATATATATATATATATATATAAACAATTATTTTTAAATTTTAAATTTTTAATTTAATTATTATATGTGTATTTTATAAATTATAATATTTATTTGATTGGTTGTGTATTTATAACTTATAATATTTATTTATTAAAATCATATATATATATATATATATATATATATATATATATATAAGTTAGGATTTGTATTAGAACTTGTTAAGCAGAAAAATTATAGTTGTCATGCTATCATAGGAGGCTGTGACAACATTGTCCTGGTGGGAAACCAATGCTGCCACATGACCGTAAAATTCATAATGTCCATGCAAAACTGTAAGAAACATAGAATGAAAGGAGCTAGATCTAGAGTGCCATGCAGGGCGAAAGTTCTATTGGCTAAACTGTACAAACCAAAACCAGAAAGTTGGACTAAGCTAAGACTGAAAATTCCTAGATCTAAGAAGCCGCGTAGGGCAGAGAGCTTGTGAATTATACTAGCTACAAACATAAAAAAACACAGGAAATTTGAGCAAGAAGGAGCTAACCAGCACTGGGGTCAAGCCTCTGCTCGTTCTGTCGATCTTGCACGGTGTCTCTGCCTAGCTCGCCTCTGTCCGAGATAACCTGCCTGAGATCCTGAAGAAGAGTCACCAGAAGCTTCTCACAGTGAAACCACTCTTCTTCCTTGTGCTGCATCTCTTTGATGACGCCCTTGATGTCCTCGATTCCTCGCTTGATGGCAGCCAAAGAGTCCTCGAGAACTTTCCTTCCAACGCAGTGGGAGAAAACAGAAGAGGGTGAAGGAGGTGGAGGTGAGTCAGAGGAGGAGGCGGGGGAGTCGAAAAAAGGAATGGGGAAGGACGAAGAAGAGAGAGGAGCCGAGGGAACAGGGGAGGTGGAGGTGACAAGAGGTGGAGGTGGAGGAGGGGGAGGTGGAGGTTGGCGGGGGGTGACGGGCTGAGCATTGGAGCGAAGCCGAGGGAGTTACCATGAATGTCGAACCATTCGACTTGGCAAGCATAAGGAGACGATAGTGGAGGCAAATCAGGAGTGGTGGCCCGAGGAGGCAAATCATGTGTGAAGGAAGGAGTGGGAGCGATGAGAGCCTCCGGGGTGGAGGCACACTTAGGGTCTTGAGGCGAACTCGAACGATATTGCTGGCCTCACCCTCTTTTGCCCCTTCCTTTTGTAGCATACCAGGCCGCACCCCTTTTTGACTTACATCTAAGTCGAGGCATCAAGAAAGCCACATGAAACCATATAAGGAGCGCATGAAAGTTATGAACGCTGTTTCTCGGAGGACGTGAGACCAGCCAGACACAGAAGCAGTGACTGACCAGAGGATAAGTGTTGGGTACGGAAGGCCGGGTGTACCGCGAAAGCTCGAGCTAGAGGCAAAATACTAGACCAACTTCCGGAGGAGGCCAAGTCTCTGGAGGCCAAGGGCTCGAATGAGCCATGGCACTCCAAAACGCAGGCCTAAAACCGCCAAGATGAGGAGGGTGATGGGACTGAGACTGCGACCAACCCATTACCATTAACGTTCCCACGAACAAAGGTGCCATCACATTAAAGAAAAACAGGATCGAATGAATACCGAGGAGCGACGACCGAGGCGTTAAATTCATGAATTAATGGTGGAGGTTGAGTGCGCCTGAGTTAGCTTGAGGTGGCGGGAGACTAGGCCATGTGTCCTCCCAACTGGTTGTCCACCCGTAATGTCCGTAATCACCCCATTCGAGATATAATATGTATTTATTAAAATCAAATAAGAATATAACATAAAATAAAAATTAAGTGAAATTTTAAGAAAAGTAAATGTTTTTGAAAAAAATTCATTTCCTTTTTTTTTTATTGTTGCCAATTTCCATGACATTTTAAAAGTCTTACCCAATTTTTTTAATATATCTAAAATAATAATAATGTCTTTTTAAAGATTTATTATATCTTTTAAGAATTTATTTTGAGATAGGTTATCAATGCATGTTGTTTCTAATAGTCTAGACTTACACTTTCGATGCAACCCCTCTCCCCTCCTGGGGTTCTGCGACCTCCCGGTCAAGGATCTTCGAATTCCCGAGCTGAATTACCTCCTTGAGGTCTGGCTGGCCCCAAACTGAATTAAACACATGTTCTTTTATCCTCTTAGGCACAGGTCGTATGGTACCCGCAGACCCCTTTCCTTAGCACTTCAGAGTCTTGAGATTTCGGGGGTTAGCTCCTTTCTACTAGCCCTTCTCCACATGCGATCTAGGGCTATGACTCGGGGCTTAATCCCCTTAAGCGCTTTAGACTTCGGGCTTCCGGAGCTCTAGCCACTCCAACACACATACCCGTGGAGTGCCGAATTCCAAATCCAANCGACGGTTGATCCTTTGCTTCACAACTCCGAGATTCAGAGCTCTTTGAAGCACCATACCTCCAATTCTCTGGAGTGCCTACTCACCAGACTGCAGGATCCCCTACCGCATGTCCACCTTCACGAACAATCTTGATGGCCTCGCGAGTCCTTGCGTCTCCACTCTCCAGTTCCTCCGAAGTCCTTATGCTCCGGAGTGCAGGATCTGATGACGCTTATCCCTTTGGCTTGGACGGCCCATATCTACTTCGGTTCCCAACTATTTGGGAATCCTCCACCCTTCTGCACCCACTTTCTCCCGGAGTACTCTCCTTCCAGACGACACGATCTGGTGCTGCGTGTCCCTTGGAAATCGACAACTAGGATCTCTTTTGGCTCTCGGCTCTTCGGGAGTTCTTGTCTCATACTCACCCCAATTCTTCCGAAGGACTATATCTTCGGGCCTCTGTATCTAACACCATGCGTCCGTCTCAACTAATGGTTTGGATTTACTTCACACTTCGTGAAAATTCACGAGGATTGCTATCTGCTTGGGGTGAATTCTTCGAAGTTTTTCTTTCCTGAACTCGCTTATCCACTGCCACGTCTCAGCCTTCCAGCCAACGACTAGGATCTCTTCGCAGCTTCGGACTTTGGTGTTTTTCACCCTTCTACACTCCAAATCCTTCGGTTCACGAATTTTCTAAAGGACCCACGGCTAACCATTGCGGAACTTCTCCCATATCTGACAGTCTGGAATGATTTCGCTTCTCCTGGATAGATCTTGATTGTTTATCTTGCAAAACCTTAAAAGCTCCTCCTTCCTGAAGGATTTCTCTCACCAACTCCTCTGTACTTGTCCTTTCTTCGAGGTTTGAACTCCTTAAAGGGTTTCTTCGACACTTAGTCGGATTTTTGGATCTGTTCATGCCTTGCAACATATATTCACTCAAGACTTAGCTTCTTTACGGGCGTCTGTGCATGCCTTGCACCAATACCTTACACCTTTCTGCAAATAGATCTTAAATTGTTCCTCTTGATATCCTAAGTCAAGGATTTCGTCGATACACTCCTTGTGGACGATATGCACACTTTGCATATAAGTTCCACGTTATCTCTCCTGAGATTTCTGAATCAAAACAAACTCTGTCTATTGACACCTTGCAGACACTTATGCACTCCTTGCAACCAAACGTTTCACGTTATCTCTTCTGAGCTTCTGAGTTGAACTAGACTCTGTCAACGCACTCCTTGCATAAGATCGTGAAGAGAAACAATTGAAACTTCTCTAAACTCTCACAGATTCATACATTCAACAATACAATTCATGCATACATGAGAATACATAATAACATAGAACCAAATTCAAATTGAAAGTCTACCATTCAAATTGATAGATAGTAACAACAACACCAGACACTTTGGATCAATGATTTCTTTGTTATATTAAGTCAAACGTACATATACATGGCTACAACTATGATAAACTTCCTCCAACAACCTCCTACTGATTTGCAGCTATAACAATATCCAACCGCCTCATTTGGGAATACAACACCTTTGCTTATACTAGAGGGTTCCTAGGGTTTCCTCCGACTACCTATCTTCTCGAAGTAAAAGCTAACAACTACTTAAGCACCATTACATTAAATTCTAAGAGTGAAACTCACAGATCTCTCGCGATCGTTCAACTTCCAAGCGTTTTGATCTTCTTTAATCATCTGTTCAAAACATATTTACAAAAAACAACAACGTTTAAGATTCCAAAAAAATTAGAAAGGTGCACTAGGGCGCTGAGTTGTCTGTACATGTGTGCTTTGCTGATGATGCTCCTACATCATACTCCACTGCTAGGAAAATAATGAGCTCCTGCTCATGGCTCTCTCTGCTATGATTTTGAGATCCTCTAGGATCCCAAACCTGAAATTGGAGTTGTCCAATTGCTCCTTTGATTTGTTCCTCTTGCTTCCCTGCTGCTCCTGAAGGTTCTCTTCTGTTCCATCCTTCTCTGCTGCTGACAACTTCTTTTGCTGATCTCAGCATCAACTCTTTGATTTCCTCTATGACTTCTTCCAGCCGATCTGTTAGCTGACTTCTCCTTTCATGCATAATGGCTTGCTGCACTTCCTCCTTGTCAATGGGTAGATCAACCTGATTTTCTCTGTTGTTTTTTTCTTCTGTGGCCTTGATTTTCCACTCTACTGCAGACTCCAATTCTACAGTCTCCTCATTGAGATGCTGCCCAAATTCCTCTATCTTTTCTTGTGCTGGCACAAATCCAGCTTCATCCAGTTGCTCCTCTGGCTGTAACTCTTATTCAACTTGTATGACTGTGTCCTGGCAGTCTACCTCTGGTTCTAGATTGTTCAACCAATCCTCCAGCAACTTCAACTCTGTCTCCCATGGAGTGATCATCTTAACTGTATACTCTTCTTCTGTTGGGGAAGACTTCAGTATCTGCTCCTTCTCCTCTATGACAATCATAGCTAGTTGTCTTTCTGCTGTTGCACCTGCAACACATGCACTATTAATTTTAAAGGCATTTGGGCCCATGGCCTCTTTCTTGGGTTCTTGTTACATCACCTCCTCATGTTCAACACTTGCACTAGCCTCGGTTGGGCTATTTGGTAGGAATATTTGAATTCCCCCAACGATTAGAACATTCCTATCATCCTCCTCTGTCAACACTCCTTTCTGATCTGAACTCACCTCTGAGCTCTTGAGACTTTCAACTAGCCTCTCTTCATCTCCCTTTCCCACCTGACAAATTGGGATTCCAATTCTCCCCTCTTGGCAGTTTATATGATCTCTGACCGATCTCTTCTCCTCCTCAGCACTAAGGTTCTTTCCAATCTCTGGCTCATACATGTAAACCACTTTATCCTCTGTCACTGAGGATTTCAACTTCCCTTAGCCACCTCTTCATTACCTGTCGTTGGCCTCTGGCCAACAACTTTTGAACATGGAATTTTGCTTTCCTTTTCAGAGGCCATTCATACCTCCAATGTACCTTTGCCTCCTTTTGGATCTTTAATGTCAACCTCTCCATTTTGGCTCTTATCTCCTTGAGCTCTTGATCCATATCTACTTTTCTTTTCTGCTTGTGGTTGGCTTCTCGACCTCTCCTATGGATTTCAATAGCCATTTTCATTTTCTTCCTGCCCTCCTAGAAAGTCCGTGGATTACTATGTAACCGAGAGCATCTCCAAATTCTCCTACAGTCCACTTGGTTGTCGATTTTCTTGACTGTTTCACTCCTTGCAAGCAATCCTCCACACAGAGCATCAATATTCTGTCTCCCTTCACTTGTTGTCTACAGGTGAAATTTAAACCTCCGATACCATTTGATGGTATCAGATTATCTCTTTTCACCTTCTCACCTTTGTCTACGATCTGCAGACAAAGTTTTCATTCTGATACCACTTGATGTTGCCCCCCTCCCCTCCTCGGGGTTCTGCGACCTCCCGGTCAAGGATCTTCAAATTCCCGAGCTGAATTAGCTCCTCGAGTCCTGGATGGCCCCAAACTAAATTAAACACATATCCTTTTATCCTCTTAGGCACAAGTCGTATGGTACCCACAGATCC
Organism: Picea sitchensis; assembly: GCA_010110895.2. NCBI lineage: Eukaryota > Viridiplantae > Streptophyta > Pinopsida > Pinales > Pinaceae > Picea > Picea sitchensis. The sequence goes on from SNQJ01S0130450.1 coordinate 12,972, forward strand.
GTTTCCTTAGCGCTTTAAAGTCTTGATATTTAGGGCGTTAGCTCCTTTTTGCTAGCCCTTCTCTACTTGCGACCTCAGGCTATGACCCGAAGCTTAATCCCCTTAAGTGCTTTGGACTTCGGGCTTCGGGAGCTTTGGCCACTCCAACACACAGTACCCGCGAAGTGCCAAATTCCAAATCCAATCGGACAACCCCTATCCTCCTGCCAAATTGACGGTTGATCCTCTGCTTCACAACTTTGGGATTTAGAGCTCTTTGAAGCACCACACCTCCAATTCCCCAAAGCGCCTACTCACCGGACTGGAGGATCCCCTGCCACATGTCCACCTTCACAAACGTTCTTGATGGCCTCGCAAGTCCTTGCATCTCCACTCTCCAGTTCCTCCGAAGTCCTTATGCTCCGGAGCGCAGGATCTGATGATGCTTGTCCCTTTGGCTTGGACGACCCATATCTACTTTGGTTCTCGGCTATTTGGGAATCCTCCACCCTTCTACACCCGCTTTCTCCCGGAGTACTCTCCTTCCGGACGACACGATCTGGTGCCGCGTATCCACTGGAAATCGATGACTAGGATCTCTTTCAGCTCTCGGCTCTCGACTCTTGGCTCTTCGGGAGTTCTTGTCCCACACTCACTCCAATTCTTCCGGAGGGCTATATCTTAGAACCTCTGTATCTAACGCCACACATCCCTCTCAACTAATGGTTTGGATTTACTTCACACTTCGTGAAACTTCGCGAGGATTGCTATCTGCTTGGTGTGAAGTCTCCGAAGTTGTTCTTTCTTGAACTCGCTTATCCGCTGCCACGTCTCAGCCTTCTAGCCAATGACTAGGATCTCTTCGCAGCTTCGGACTTCGGTGTTTTTCACCCTTCTACACTCCAAATCCTTCGGTTCATGAATTTTTGAAAGGACCCATGGCTAACCACTGCGCAACTTCTCCCATATCTTACGGTCTGGAATGATTCCGCTTCTCCTGGATAGATCTTGATCGTTTATCTTGCAAAACCTTAAAATCTCCTCCTTCCTAAAGGATTTCTCTCGCCAACTCCTTTGTACTTGTCCTTTCTTCAAGGTTTGAACTCCTTAAAGGGTTTCTTCGACACTTAGTCGGATTTTTTTATCTGTTCATGCCTTGCAACAGATATTCACTCAAGACTTAGCTTCTTTATGGGCGACTGTGCATGCCTTGAACCAATACCTTTCACCTTTTTGCAAATAGATCTTAAATTGTTCCTCCTGAGATCCTAAGTCAAGGATTTCGTCGATACACTCCTTGTGGACGATATGCACACTTTGCATATAAGTTCCACGTTATCTCTCCTGAGATTTCTGAATCAAAACAGACTCTGTCTACACACACCTTGCAGACACTTATGCACTCCTTGCAACCAAACATTTCACGTTATATCTTCTGAGCTTCTGAGTTGAACCAGACTCTGTCAACGCACTCCTTGCATAAGCTTGTGAAGAGAAACAATTGAAACTTCTCTAAACTCTCACAGATTCATACATTCAACAATACAATTCATGCATACATGAGAATACATAATAACATAGAATCAAATTCAAATTGAAAGTCTACCATTCATCCAGATAGACAGTAACAACAACACCAGACGCTTTGGATCAATGATTTCTTTGTTATATTCAGTCAAACGTACATATACATGGCTACAACAATGATAAAATTCCTCCAACAACTTCCTACTGATTTGCAGCTATAAAAATATCCAACCACTTCATTTGGGAATACAACACCTCTGCTTATACCAAAGGGTTCCTAGGGTTTCCTCCAACTACCTATCTTCTCAAAGTAAAAGCTAACAACTACTTAAGCACCGTTACATTAAAGTCTAAGAGTGAAACTCGCAGATCTCTCGCGATCGTTCAACTTCCAAGCATTTTGATCTTCTTTAATCATCCGCTCAAAATAGATTTACAGGGAACAACAACGTTTAAGATTCCAAAATAATTAAAAAAGTGCGCTAGGGCGATGAGTTGTCTCTACATGTGTTCTTTGCTGACGATGCTCCTACATCATACTCCACTTCTGGGAAAATAATGAGCTCCTGCTCATGGCTCCCTCTGCTATGCTTTTGAGATCCTCCAGGATCCCAAACCTGAAATTGGAGTTGTCCACTTGCTCCTTTGATTTGTCCTCCTGCTGCTTCTGAAGGTTCTCTTCTGTTCCATCCTTCTCTGCTGTTGACAGCTTCTTTTGCCGATCTTAGCATCAAATCTCTGATTTCCTCTATGACTTATTCCAGACGATCTGTCAGCTATCTTCTCCTTTCATGTAGATTGGATTGCTACACTTCCTCCTTGTCAATGGGTAGATAAACCTGATTTCCCCTGTTGTTTTCTTCTTCCGTGGCCTTAATTTTCCACTCTACTGCAGACTCCAATTTTGGATTGTTCAGTCAATCCTCCAACAACTTCAACTCTGTCTCCCATGGAGTGATCATATTAACTGTATACTCTTCTTCTGCTGGGGAAGACTTCAGTATCTGCTCCTTCTCCTCTATGACATTCATATGTAGTTGTCTTTCTGCTGTTGCACTTGCAACACATGCACTGTTAATTTTAAAGGCATTTGTCCCCATGGCCTCTTTCTTGGGTGCTTGTTGCATCACCTCCTCATGTTCAACACCCGCACTAGCCTCGGTTGGGCTATTTGGGAGGAATATCTAACTTCCCCCAACGATCAGAACATTCCTATCATCCTCCTCTGTCAACACTCCTTGCTGATTTGAACTCACGTCTGAGCTCTTGAGACTTTCAACTAACCTCTCTTCATCTCCCTTTCCCACCTGACAAATTGGGATTCCACTTCTGCCCTCTTGGCAGTGTATGAGATCTCTAACTGATCTCTCCTCCTCCTCAACACTAAGGTTCTTTCCAATCTCTGGCTCATAGATGTAAACCACTTTCTCTTCTGTCACTAAGGATTTCAACTTCCCTCAGCCACCTCTTCATTACTTGTCGTTGGCCTCTGGCCAACAAATTTTGAACATGGCATTTTGCTTTCCTTTTCAGAGGCCATTCGTACCTCTAGTGTACCTTTGCCTCCTTTTGGATCTTTAATGTCAGCCTCTCCATTTTGGCTCTTATCTCCTTGAGATCTTGATCCATCTCTACTTTGATTTTCTGCTTGTGGTTGGCTTCTCGACCTCTCCTATGGATTTTAGTAGCCATTTTCATTTTCTTCCTGCCCTCCTAGCAAGTCTGTGGATTACTATGTAACCAAGAGGATCTCCAACTTCTCCTACAGTCCACCTGGTTGTCCATTTGCTTGACTGTTTCACTCCTTGCAAGCAATCCTCCACACAGAGCATCAATACTCTGTCTCCCTTCACCTATTGTCTACAGGTGAAATTTAAACCTCCGATACCATTTGATGTTATCAGATTATCTCTTTTCACCTTCTCACCTTTGCCTACGATCTGTAGACAAAGTTTTCGTTCTGATACCACTTGATGCTGCCCCCCTCCCCTCCTTGGGGTTCTGCGACCTCCCAGTCAAGGATCTTCAAATTCCTGAGCTGAATTAGCTCCTTGAGGCCTGGATGTCCCCAAACTAAATTAAACACATATCCTTTTATCCTCTTAGGTGCAGGTCGTATGGTACTCGCAGACCCATTTCCTTAGCGCTTTAAAGTCTTGATATTTCGGGCGTTAGCTCCTTTCTGCTAGCCCTTCTCCACATGCGACCTCGGGCTATGACCCGAGGCTTAATCCCCTTAAGCTCTTCGGGCTTCGGGATTTGGGCTTCGGGATCTCTGGCCATTCCAACACACAGTACCCGCGGAGTGCCAAATTCCTAATCCAATCGCATGACCCCTATCCTCCCACCAAATCGATGGTTGATCCTCCACTTCGCAACTCCGGGCTTTGGAGCTCTTCGAAGCAACACACCTCCTATCCCCTAGAGTGCCTACTCACTGGATTGCAGGATCCCCTGCCACATGTCCACCTTCACAGATGATCTTGATGGCCTCGCGACTTTGAGCTTCGCGAGTCCTTGCATACCCACTCTCTAGTTCCTCCGAAGTCCTTATGCTCCGGAGCGCAGGATCTGATGACACCTGTCCCTTTGGCTTGGACGAACCAGATCTACTTCGGTTCCTGGCTCTTCGGGAATCCTTCAACCTTCTGCACCTGCTTTCTCCCGGAGTACTCTCCTTTCAGACGATGTGATCTGGTGTTGCGTGTCCCCTGGAAATCAAAAGCCAGGATCTCTTTCAACTCCCGGCTATTCGGGAGTTCTTGTCTCACACTCACCCCAATTCTTCTTGAGGGCTATATCTCCGGACCTCTGGATCTAACGCCACACGCCCTTCTCAACTAATGGTTTGGATTTTCTTTGCATTTCGTGAGACTTCACGAGGATTGCTATACGCTTGGTTCGAATTCTCCGAAGCTGTTCTTTCCCGAACTCGCTTATCCACTGCCACGTCTCAACCTTCTAGCCAATGACTAGGATCTCTTCGCAGCTCCAAAATTCAATTTTTTTCACCCTTCTGCACTCCAAATCCTCCGGTTCACAAATTTCCGAAAGGACCCACGGCTAACCACAACTCAACTTCTCCCAGATTTGACCTTCTGGAATGATTCCGCTTCTCAAGGATGGATCTTAAATATTTATCTTGCAAAACCTTAAAAACTCCTCCTTCCTGAAGGATTTCTCCTGCTAAATCCTCTGTACTTGTCCTTTCTTCGAGGTTTGAACTCCTTAAAGGGTTTCTTCGAAACTTAGTCGGATTTTTGGATCTATGCACGCCTTGCAACATATCTTCACTCAAGACTTATCTTCTTTACAGGCGACTGTGCATGCCTTGCACCAATACCTTACACCTTTCTGCAAATAAATCTTAAATTGTTCCTCCTGAGCTCCTAAGTCAAGGATTCCATCGACGCACTCCTTACGGACGATATGCACACTTTGCATATAAGTTCCACATTATCTCTCCTGAGATTTCTGAATCAAAACAAACTCTGTCTACGCACACCTTGTGGACACTTATGCACTCCTTGCAACCAAACATTTCACGTTCTCTTTTGAGCTTCTGAGTCAAACCAAACTCTGTCAACACACTCCTTGCATAAGCCCGTGAAGAGAAACAATTGAAACTTCTCTAAATTCTCACATATTCATACATTCAACAGTACAATTCATACATACATGAGAATACATAATAACAGAGAACCAAATTCAAATTGAAAGTCTACCATTCATTCAGATAGACAGTAACAACAACACCAGATGCTTTGGATCAATGTTTTCTCTATTATATTGAGTCAAACATACATATACATGGCCACAACTATGATAAGCTTCCTCCAACAACTTCCTACTGATTTGCAACTATAACAATATTCAAACGCCTCATTTGGGCATACAACACCTCTTCTTATACCAGAGGGTTCCTAGGGTTTCCTTCGACTACCTATCTTCTCGAAGTAAAAGCTAACAACTACTTAAGCACCGTTACATTAAAGTCTAAGAGTGAAATTCCCAGATCTCTTGCGATCGTTCATCTTCGAAGCATTTTGATCTTCTTTAATCATCCGTTCAAAATAGATTTATAGGAAACGCCAACATTTAAGATTCCAAAATAATTAAAAAGGTGTGCTAGGGCGCTGAGTTGTCTCTCCACGTGTGCTTTGCTGACGATGTTCCTGTGTCAACTTTGTATTTTAAAATGAGATATTTTTGAATTGAGTGGTGTATGTATGTGATTTTTAATCATATTATTATATGTGGTAAGATGTTGGTTGGATTATTGTTTAGGGATAGCTTGGTTTTTATTTATTTATTGTACTTTCTAAAAATTATATAAAAGTATATCTAACTTTTTTTCTTTCTAAAAATACCCATAAAAAAATGAAATGTTTTAAATGCTGCAAAATCATGTCAAAATACCCATAAGATAATTAAATGGTTTACATGCGAGTTATCCTACCATATTATATATCTTTAAAATTTTGTTTACAATATCATTTTTTCTGCAATTTTTGCAAGAGTTTAAAGTTAATAAGTTTTTTTCTTTAATGTTTTATTATTTTAGACAAAATTTGTAAGAAACTTACAATAATATTATTTTTTTAAAACTAAGTATACTCTAGATATATCATTTATTTTCATTTTCATACATAAATGCAAAGTTAAGAACCATGTATCTTTAATATTTTATTGAGAATTTGTAAGAAGTACATAATGTAAATTTGTTTTTATAAATATTTTTAAAAATTTCAAAATTAATAAGATTTTTACTTTAATATATATCTTAGAAAAAGTAGAAAAACTTAACATTTTAATTTTTTAATAATTTAGCCCAGTTGGTAATGCTTTTTTTAATAAAATGCATATAATCTCTAAATTATGTTTAGACTATACTTGTGTGAGCCTTTTTAGGTTTCTTTCCCTTTATAATAACATATAATTGTCTTTTCTCCCATCTTCTAGCAAATGTTTTATTCAGTCTCAATAAAAGTATAGTTTCAACTTGTGAATGTGAATGGTTCCACTCTTACATATATCATTTTCGAATGTGAATGTGAATGGTTTCACTCTTAAGATGTTTTACACAGTTAAACTTAAGTTAAATATACTGTGTACACAATATTAGTTGATTTTTTTTTACTACTCCAAAACTCCCTACATACAAAGCCATTTTGGAATAATTTTACTACTCTTATATCACCTACTCAACTTGGAAATGACACATTTTTTTTTCTCAATTTTAAAGTTTTTTTGAATTTTTCTGAGTTTGTTAGTTTTCACCAATTCTACATTTTATCTTCAGTTTTTGATTTAATCTCTTACAATTTCTCGATTTATCTTTTCCTCTCTTACTATATTAAGTTTTCTTTCTTTTTAAAAGACCAATTTTCCATTTTTAAATTTTTTGAACTTTTTTCTCTGAATCTCATTCATATATATATATATATATATATATATATATATATATAT
>SNQJ01S0130452.1:0-16282 GCA_010110895.2 Picea sitchensis
ATGTCACAAACGATTCAAAGTATACCAGATGGATGTCAAGTCAGCATTTCTGAACGGGAATTTAGAAGAAGAAGTGTATATGGAGCAACCAGAAGGTTTTTCTCTCACAGATAAACCTGACTATGTCTGCAAGCTGAAAAAGGAATTGTATGGGTTGAAGAAAGCACCAAGAGCCTGGTATGGGAGACTGGACAAATATCTACACGATAAAGGCTTCAAGAAAGATTCTGCAGATAGCAATTTGTATACCAAATCTGAAGGTGTTGATTTACTGGTTGTGCTTGTTTATGTTGATGATATTACTTTCGGCTGTACTAACCACTCCTCTGTTCAATGGTTTGCTAATGCAACGAAATCTGAATTTGAGATGTCTATGTTTGTAGAGCCTTCATATTTCCTTGGTCTTCAAATTACTCAGAATGATGAAGGTTTATTTCTCTCCCAAGAGAAGTATTTAAAGGAGATGCTGAAAAGGTTTCAAATGGAAGATACCTCACCTGTGAGTACACCCATGGTCTGTGGCTGCAAATTGAACAAAGATGATACTACCCTAGAAGTGGATCAAAGGCTGTACAGATCTATGATAGAAAGTTTTCTATACATCACTATAACAAGACCAGACATAATGCATGTTGTTGGGATGGTCGGAAGATTTCAAGCTGCCCCTAAACAGAGTCACTTAGTAGCTGTCAAAATAATTTTCAAATATCTGAAAGGCACTTTGTCTTATGGTTTGTGGTACCCAAGAAATCAAAATTTTCAGCTGATGGCGTATTCAGATGCAGATTGGGCCAATTGTATAGATGAGAGAAAGAGCACTAGTGGAAGTGCATTCTTCTTGGGTGATTCGTTAGTTCAGACGCAGATTGGGCTAATTGTATAGATGAGAGAAAGAGCACTATGGTGATCTATTAATGGTTTGGTAGAACTAAAGTTCTATAGCTCTATCTATCATAGCAGAATACATTGCAGCGTTGCATGTTGTACTCTGGCAATATGGATATTAAAACCTGTGGATCCGAATATACGATAAGAAGAAACCCATTCTCTTCACTGCGTGATAATACGAGTATCTACTGTGTTTCCAAGAATCCAGTTCTCATTCCAAGACGAAGCATATAATTTCTGAAGTATCATTTAAAAGATCAGGTTGCTAATAAAGTGGTACAGTTGCAGTAAATTCCCTCCACAGAGCAGATTGATGATATATTTACCAAACCATTACTCTGCTAATAACGCTTCTGAATAATTTCAGACAGAAGATGGTGTCCTACCCTGTTCCAACTAATCTCTGCACTTTGTCAGTAGTGTGTGCTTTGACACCTGGAAGAGACATTTTGGTCTTCGGTATCAGTATTGAATATGAGTGTAGCTGTGTTGAAATTGGTTATGAACAACAAAGATTGACTTGTACATAAGAACTATTTTTTAAGTAATATAAGAAGACTAATGGAGTTATGCATGGCGGGCTAGATTAAAGATTTTAAAGACTATAACCAGCGAAATTTGCGAATCAGGTCGGAGCAAAATGTCAGGAAGCAGATGTGTTAATTGATGATTGAAGGTACCTTAAAATCTGGTGACAGAGCATAAGTTAATATCTAAAGAGCGCAGGTCCATAGGATCTTTTTCACAAGAAGCTAGCTACTGAACTTAGCAGAGTTGCAGTAAGCGAAAATACATAAAGATCAACTATAATACCTGAGAAAGGTATTATAGTTGAGTGCACCAAGTCAGGAGGAGCCTGAAGAGAACAGTTTAAATCCTTTTGTCCTTAACCAACCGCAAGAGTTATTATATTGCCATCAATGTCAAAGGGGAGATTGTTGAAGCTACAGCAGAGATGACGATGATCGGTTGTCATTGATGGCACCGATTGTATACGAACACATGTTGAATTCTGATGTTGAAACGTATGTTGAAACAATGCTGAATTCAGATGCGGCTGAAACACAAATGATGATTCTCAGATGTTGAAACGTAGATAACCCGAAACAATAACCTGCCACCAGATGATGAAACACAAAATGCCCGAATCACGACTGTCGAACACGACTACTGGAACATCGACTGCTGGAACACGACTGTCTGGAACATTTAACGTTGAACACGATGCTGGAAACACGACTGTTGGAACACGACGCTGGAACACAACTGCTGAAACACTGACTGCTGGAAACACGGATGCTGGAACACGGATGCTGAACTATCCATTGATTGATCCACGATTATTCACGACTACTGAACACGACTGCTGGAACATGACTGTTGAAACACGAATGTTAACCAGCATGACTGTTGGAACACATGCTGTAGCCGGAGGTGGCATGTGCAGCGAGAAATGCGATGCCAACTAAATCAGAAATCAGGGTGAACGCTGGCATATGCCAGAAGAACGAATAACCAGTGAACTGCAGTTGATAATAAAAGCAGAAAGATTCTTTAGTTCAAAATTGACCGGCAATACATCGAGGAACACAGCGCTGGTACGATGCGATGAGGAGGCATGCAAAGACGGCCGTAAAACTGCTGGAGAACGATAGCATGCAAAGCGTAAGAAATGAAAACGCCGAAGTTCATGTCCCGTTGTTCGAGTTGAGAAACATGGAAAACCGTGATAAACGGTGAATTCATATAATGCTACCGAACGAGATGAATAGTTGTTGTTGAAGTGAGAAAGGGGAAGCGCCTGGATGTGAGAAAAGAAGGAGAAGGAGCCGAGAATGGCCGATGACCGAAGTTTGAAAATGCATCAAAGGCAATAAAACAATTTGTGGCCGAAAGCGCTAAGAAGACCGTAGATGGTTAAATCAGAAAGATAGCGGTAAATGGTGCTGCTTGCACGTATCAAGCAAATTAGTTTGAGAAAGATTTTATTCAAGAAACTAGGGTGATAGGAGACGATGTCTCTTTCTCCCAAGTGGGTGCTTTGTAGAATTGGTTGTTGGTGCTCTTCATTCAAATATGCCGGCGAAAGAAATGCGTTTCCACCTGGTGTCCGATTCGGTGGGAGTTGAGTTTCACCAGCTTGGTGTCGGGTAATCAACCAGAGTCTGTAGCCTCTATGAGTTGGTGTCATAACCATCGAGATGTAACGAAGTTGAAGCTTGTCGAACATCTTAAGAAGACGAGGCCTTTTCCCTGGTTGGCTCTCTTGAAAAATTGTCTCTGCACTTATGAATGAATGTGTGCGATTGTTGTTCGTTATACTATCTCCTTTATGTTTATAACTCTAAATTTCACAATAAAGACTCACCTTACCAATTCTCCTCACGATTCAAAGCGAAAAATGAGAGTAAATGGTTAATAATTCACACTAACTGATTCACCTCTCGCTTAGTTCATACCGGTAATGTGTCTACCTATTATTTAGCCAGTGGGATATGCTATGTTTCGATCTTGATTTTCATGTTATGTTGTTACCTTCAAACTTCCAACCACCTTACTCAAAAACAACTGGCAAAACCTTCAAAACACTTTTTCAATAAATCAACACGATGCCCCATTGCCCTAAGGCCGAAAGAAAGTTTTTAGGATCAATATTTTTGGTACCGCTATCGACCCGAGACACGGTTATTTATCCTCGAGAACGACAACGCATCGATCCGCTTCGATGGCGAATCGTGAATGGGACGCGGCTATTAATGACCCTGGTGTTGAACGATCTTTCTACCATGCGACGACCGATCCAAGCATGGAAGTCATTTTGGCTCAAAGGTTTTCCATTTGTGATTTTTCGAATGTAGTTAGTTTTACAAACCCAATGCTTCACAGAGATTAATAGGAAGGTATCCTTCCTACATTTAAAAGAGTAGATTGGGAGGATTCAACTAAACATCTATTATATTTTCATGAGTTTATTCACGAACATCAGATTGTGCATAAGGATGTCAAGATCAATCTTTTCAGATACTCATTGAAGGGAGCAACCTTTAACTGGTGCAGATCTCTTCACCCAAGAACCAACCCAGTCATAAAGTTCGTTCACAAAACCAATATTCTTGGTAAAGAAGATTTTTAGTTCCAAAAGTCTTTTTGAAAATTGGTGTGATGAATTTGATAGTTATTATTCATACAAAGCAATGTTTCTCTGACAAGAATGAAAATCATATGGAGGAAGATTTTAAATTCAATTGATAATAGAACCATGATCAAGAAGTTAAACGAATGCATTAGATTATGTTTCTAATGCACATTTTGTCTTAGATCTGAATGAAAAAATAATTGAAGAAGAGGTCTTTCCTCAAATCCTTCAAGTGGATTCGTATGATATGTTTTTACATGTGATTAAGGAGGAAAATAAAGAGGCTTCTCATCAAGAACAGTTATATGAGGCAGCATATGGCAACGTTAGATTTGATCAACAGGTTTATGAGAACATTCTGCTCATTTGTCATGTACAGTTAGAACTAGTATATGGAAGTATCAAGAAACAAGTAGAGGTAACCATTTTGAGTTATCAATCTACTTCTTTCTATGATCCAGTAGCCATTTATATTGAGTTTCATAGTCCTTTCTAATATCTCTCGTCCCTTTGCTATTTTTGGAATTAAATCGAAAGATGGTTGTAGGTATGTGTTACAAGTTAAAATTTTGTTACACATAAAGAATTCTTCGATTTCTATCTCAAGGCTGAAAGATATTTTGTAACGATTTGATTCGTTATCGGCTTCACAGCTACGACGTCACATGATGAGCTTAACCTATTGTCCAGAAGTAGGAACAGATAACAAGCTCACCCCATCGGCATGAGTCCTTCAACCATTGGTCACTATAGTATCTCTCAATGAAATAAAGACTCCATGCCCAATGCATACAAGGCACTATTGGCGGGAAGTTTGATTTCGCCGAGACAGAGTTGCTAAGTTTCAATGTGATTTCTGATTGGATACTGGTCAATCCATAACCCAACGGACTAGGCACAACATAGAAGAATGTGGATGTTTGCAGATACAAAATTTTGCGTGTCAGGCTGCATGATGCATGAGGAAAAAGGCAACTGGTTCATTTGTCTGATGCCCTCATGGGAGACCATCCCTATTGAGCCAACAAGTTAGTCTCTAATCTTTGTCTCTATTTAGTGAGAAACCTTATTCTAAACCCTTCTAACCTACACTTCAATTTCTGTTTCCAATTGATTTCGTTCCTTTGTCTTTAGTGTTCATGGTCATTTCAGTTTTTGAATAGCTTATTCAAGTTTGAAATTGAAAGATGAGTCCTTAAACCAGGTGTCACCTTATATGCCTGTCTGAACTTCATAACCAAATCTTTACAAGTCATTAATAGTGTTACGGATATAAGGCTATTCCCATAGCACCAAAACAATCATGCCTTGATACACGCCTACCATCCAGATTTTGTTATGATGACAGGAATCGTGGTCTGAGAGTTCATATGTGTCCACAATAGTTTTGAATCATTTACTGATTCAAACTATTTCATAACCCGATTGCTATGTACCCGCACAGGACTCATTTTAAATCACCCAATTCGTCCACGATTGTTATATTATAATTCAGCTGATTTTGCGAATTTAGGTGTATTCGCTTCAAAGGAATGGAATACACTCAATATCATAGTGGAAAATTTCCAAAACCCGAGGGCGCTTAGTTACAAAAGAATTTTTGTTTTGATACCAAAGAGGAGCTTTACAAGTAGTCTAAATTGGAATGGGAGTACCTCATAGCCGATTCAATTCAATGAAACCACACCGCTTTGATCAATTGAACAAGGTATTGAAGCGATGATGATGTAGTGGTAATGGAACATATTATCAGGCTTTACTCGAACATCCAAATGCCGCTTTGGCACTTGAATTTTCTCACATGCAACTAAGGAAAACAAATGCTTCAAAGATCTATGAATTCCAGCGCAAGAAATGAGATTGGAACATAACTCAATAGGAGGGTTGTGAGCATACCCTCTTTTCTTGGATGTACCACAATTCACTATATTCTTTGATATATGTGCAAAGAAACCGGTCAAAAAACATTTCAACTTCTAGAGATGACTCACAAATCAGCTAAGCTTGTGTTTCTACCCAAGGGAATGGCCATAGCAAATGATGTTGATTTTTAATGGTGTAATCTTCTCATTCATCAGACGAAGAGGATGTGCAGTGATAACTTGTTGATAACCAATCATGAAGCACAAACCTTTCCAAGTTGTCGTTGCAAAAATAATGGCATGCTTACACAAACAACAAATGAGACAAAGGATAAAGGTAGTGGAAGACTTGAGATGAATGAAGACACCCATGAAGAAAGTATAATAGAGTTTATTTTTGATCGCATATTATGTGATCAATATGAACACCTGCAACTAATAGAAAATACACTACTGTCAACAAAGAGTTACCTTAAAGTTGGAGGGAAACTAGTTTACTCTACTTGCTCAATGAATTCAGTTGAACGATGAATTTGTTTTTTTCAAGGTGCTTAGGCAAAGTGGGGGAACAATAGAGCTTCTAGACGTGTCTTCTGAGTTTCCTGAGTTGAAACGTCACCCTAGCCTCAAGAGTTGGAAGGTTCGTGATAAATGCAAGTGGCTTACATCTCACAAACAGGTTGATAAACACCAGAATATTACAATAGTTCCTAGTATGTTTCCTTGTGGTAAATCCTATAAGGATAACAGTATGTCTGATGCTACACAAGATTGCAAGAAAACAGAGATTGAAATGGAACCAAAAGTAACTAATGGTTCAAATAAAACATGGAACCAGCACAATGATATGCTTTGTGAAGGTTCAAAGGCCCGTGGCTACACAAGGAAACATAGCAACGATGGAAACACTATTTCAAAATTGGCAGAAGTACCATTAGATGTAAATAATCTTTAAAAGAAGAACCAGAAAAGCTACTGGAAATACTCTGTTTATTTTAGATGTTTAGTCTTTTTCTTCCGAAGACGGTTTAAACAACTCTGAGATGAATTTGTTGAACAAAAGAGGTTTGCTGGAAACATTCTCACAAATCAGCTTTTACAATGCTCTTATCACCATTTTAAGATGATTCGAATTTATTGTTGATCCCATTTTCAAAGAGAATTACCATATTTGTTTTCCGAAAATCATGGATGAGTTGACAATCCACCCTCATCAATTCGACTTGGAGATCGTATTTGATCTTCTCCTTGATTATTTGAAGAAAGAAACCAAACATAGATGAGGAGGTTTTCAGATCCATTTTTTTTTTTTTTTTTTTTTTTTTGTTGGTGTGGGTGGGGTGGGGAGGAAGGAGAGGAAGAAGGGAGAAATGAATCCAAGGACCTTTGTGAAGCTCATTGTAAAAGTCATTTATGTTCAATTTGACACTTAATAGAAAAAGGCATATGGATGGTTAGACCCTCTTTTCTTCTCTCTGCTATTTCTTCTTCATGCTTGAATTCACACAGATTACAATGCTTTTTATTCTTGATTGTTAATTTATACAGTGAAGATTTTTTTTTGTAGAGATAATTTTCAAGTTTTGATATCAAGCTGATGTTCTTGTTTCTTTTTGATATTCTGAGACAAGGATTTTTGTGAAGTTGACAAATTGAAGGTTTCACCTTCCTTTTTCTTAATTGGTTTAATCCATCTTTGTGTCCACCTTTTATTCAGTCAATGGGATATACTTTGTTCTGATCTTGATTTTCATGTTATGTTGTTACCTTGAAACCAATTTCCAACCACCTTACTCAAAAAACCAAATCATAAAACCCTCAAAACAATTTTGAAATAAATCAATGATGTCCTAGCTTGCCCTTAGCAGTCGAGTGCAACTTTAGGGACTAATAGAACCATTGAAAAAACTCTTTGAAGTCTGTCACTTTCGGAACACATCCTGCTAATGCTATTCCTAAGGTCGAAATTAAGTTCATTTTCTTCTCGATTGGAGAAAGATCCCTGTAGTAATTGTATGATATGGACCACTAGAATTCTTGACCCAAATGAACTTGCTATCGCTACATTTCCAGTCTTTTCCTAAACATAAAAGTGAAGGTTGATCACTGATAATGGATCTAGTTAGTTGTTGTTAGCCATTAATTCCCTGATTTGGTCACTAGATTGTCTAATCTCCATCAATTTTGAATATTTGCATAATATAATTGAGTTTGATCCATATTTGGAAATCGCTAGATCGACTTGTTTTGGTTTTAAATGTTCAAGCATTTGCCACTATTTTTCTCACCAAAGTTAGAATTTGAATTCTTTGAGTGACAATTGATTTCTACGAGTAAGAAATAGACGGTGTGATCTTATATTGAGTGTGTGTGCCAATAATTGGAAGCCAATACTAGTTTGTCAGTTGGGTTTGGTTTCCCTTGAGAAATTGTTTGTTCATTTTTTAGCTTCCTCCATATATGCACGTAGTGGATTGACTTCTCTCGTCAAGCCAAAGTGTTTATTGATTTTGATAATTTCCTTTGCATAGAATTTGTGGTTCTTCATCCACATTCTCATAAACGCGATATTTTCTAAGTTTTATTGAATGCACCCCTATTATGGTGAATTAATACAGTGGAGATTGTTGATTTTCTTGTGAAAATGAATGAGTGGTCTAAATTCTCCTCAAACCCATTCTCAAATTGTCATGCCAATTTGAACTAGAATGGATGCTCCATGGCTATCGTTTTCATGCGCTTTACTCTAATATTGTTTCTATTAGTGTATGGCTTCAGTTTCAAGAGGGGGGGATCCACCCCCATAGCCTTGTTGACTCCTCTGGACATAGTTCCATTACAATCTATAGTGGATTCATACAGTAAGTATGTTAAACCTCCACCCTCTAGATTTGTCAAAAAATAGATGATATTCCAAAGGTTTTTTTCCATCCTTCAACCTCTAGAAATTTTGCTCTGGGTCTTGCTGAAAATGGAATAATTGGATAGTTCATGGGGTTATGCATGTCTCCTTGGGCCAGGGATGATTTTAAGGATGGAAATTTATTTTAAAATGTAGAAACCTTGGCGAATATTACTAATCCTTCATATGCCAACTATAAATGTTTAGCGATATTTTTGTAAAAATATTCAAATTTCTAAGGATTTAATATAGTTTTTATAAATTTTTGGCGATTTTTAAGGTAAAATAATTTTATCCTATAGAATTTGGGTGAATCATTTTTAAAATAGCAAATCTCATTTTTGGAAAAACCATGGAAAATTAGCCCATGAGCGAAATTTAGCCCCTAAAATCATCCATGCCTTGGGCCATGGCTCAGTGGATAGATAAAAAATGGAAGCCCCTGATCGAGGGGAAAATCTCCTCATCCTTTTGTGGAAAGGGGTTTTATGTTTTTATGTTTGAAATCAAGGTGGATCATGAACTCATATTTAGAAGTGGTACCTATTTTATGGGATATAGGGGTATGTACTTAAATAAATGAACTCTAGATTTTTTTCCTGAGAATGATATCCCCTCCGCAGTTCCAATTTCGGTCTCCTTGTCGTATCTGCCTCTGCATTACCAGAATAATGAAACCATATGGAGTATAGGAAATACCCTAGGCAGGTATATCGATCGTGTCAAACCATGAGAAGGGATTTTGATATGTGCAAGGATCTGCATGAAGGTTGATCTAGAAAAGGGTTTTTCAGAAGCCATCCAATTAAACTTGGAAATTGGACATATATTCAATAGGTGGATTATGAGCAACTCTCTTTCAAATGTAAATCCTGTCATGACTATGGCCACTTTGCCAAAATTTCACAAAGGTAAAGCATGATATTCCTCATGAAGGGGAAAATGAGTAGTAGAAATAACCCAAAGGAAAGAATGCACAAAGGAAACAAATCATGCAACAAACAAAAAAATACCAGGAGTTAATCCCACAATGGTTCCTTGTTCCTTTGACTCCACCTATTTCAGTTTTTGGGGGAGGGCGTGATCAAGCCAAAGGTAGAAAAAACATGTATGACAACCTGTTGAATTTGGAGGTAGAAATCAAGGAATCTCAGGACAATCCCATGTGATTAGAAGGTACCTCAAAGAATGAGGTTGAGGAAAAGGAGCCTCCATAAAAGAGATAGTTCACTTCCTCTCTTAAGAATGGTGATCCCACCCCTGTAAGAATTTCCATGAGACCGAAGTTAGGAATCCCAATAATTCTTGAGGAAGGGATTTAGGAGGACTCTGCGGATGAGTTTGATAGAGAAACATCCCAAAGTATGTCGGTTAATAATATGGCTCATAGATCGAATAGAAACAGGAGGAAGGAAGAAGCAGATCGGGAAAATGAGCTAGGAATCCAAACCACTTTGGATGTAACTTTTAAAAAATATGTGAAGGGAGGTTGTGCTCAAGGTATCTCTCATCCCCCCAAATGGGAGACCCAAGGTAGTTATCAACCCTCAAAAGTAGGGGAGAATAAACCTTTAGGTAAATAATGAAGTTGGTCTCCTAGAATTGCAGAGGATTTGGGAGAAAAGAAAAAAGAGAGTCAATGAAAAAAATCATCAGAGTGGAGAAAACTCAAGTACTTCTAATCCATGAGACAAAAATGAGGGACATGGCTATCCTTTAAGAGAGTAGTTAGTTTTGGAAAATAAGTAAGTGTGTAGTGGTTAATGCTAGGGGGGATTCAGGGGGTCTATGCACCTTATGGAACCCTGGTATGTTTCATCTAGAAAGAAGTTTTGAAATGAAACATTGGATCATGGACAAACTCATGCATTTGCCTATAAGTAACATGATTCATTTGGTTAATGTTTATATGCCAAATAATTACAATGAAAAAATAGAATGTTGGGAATATCTTTTAGAATTAGGGGATTTAGGAATTGGTCAAAATTGTATTATTGTGGGAAACTTTAATACCACCCTTCATTGTAATGAGAAAAGGGGGGGTTCCATTGTTCAAGATCCATTAGAAGAAAATATGGAAGACCTTATATCCTCCCTAGATCTGATAGAAAGTCATCCAAGTAAGGGAAAATTCACTTAGAACAATAGAAGAACATGCACAGGGCACATTTATGTCATGTTATATTGTTTTCTAATTCACAACTCTTTCTTGGAAAATCCTAGTTCGATCATTTCTCATATTCTCCCTTGGGAAAGTTTGGACTATCGTCCCATCTCTTTGTTCTTTTTGAAGGAAGAAAATTTGGGTCCTATCCCTTTTAGATTCAATCCCTTGTGGATGGATGATCATGCCTTCTTCTCCCTTGTGTCTCATACATGGAGTCAATGGATTTCGGGCTCCCTAGTTTATATTTGGGAGAAAAAACTTAACGATACCAAATCTACTATAAATCTCCGGGAAAAAGAAAAATTCTAATCTCCAAAATTAGAAGTGGTGGATACCCAAAAATAGTTGGAGTTCATCCAGGACAGTTTAGAGAGAGATCCAATAACCCCATCTATGTTGCAGGAAGAACATAAATGTATCAAAATTATCGTAGATCTTTAAATAAGGAGGAAATGTGCATGCTGAAATATAGAAGCATTTGACTCTAGACTGGTGATAAAAATACAACCTTCTTTCATAGGTAGGCCAAGGCTAGGCAATGGAGAAATAGGGTGGATGAAATCACCTCTCCGGAGGGTGATATTCTATCTTCCTTTGAGGATATTAAATAGGTTGCCTCAACTCATTTTGAAACTCTCTATATTGAAAATGGTTGAATGGATTTGGAATTATGTGGGTAGTTTAGATCTCACATTCCTTTGTTGGTTACAGAAGAAGACAATAAGGACCTAGTCAAACCAGTTATAGAAGAGGAAATATTTGAGGCTCTTTCTCAGTTCAATCCAAACAAGGCTCATGGGTCGGATGGGTTTACCACTCATTATTATAAATGTTTTTGGTCTACCATCAAATTTGACTTGGTAAGAATGATTCAGTACATGCACAAATTGGCTAGAATGGACGGAGCAACCAATTCAATGTTTTTGGCCTTGACTCAAAAAGAAAAGAAATATTCCACTTTTGATTGATTTCAGCTTATATCTCTATGTAATTTTTCCTACAAAATAATGTTGAAAGTCATAACAAATAGACTCAAACCTATATTAAGTAATCCTATCCTCCCTAATCAAGGAGGTTTTGTGGAAAAGAGGCAGATATAGGATAATATTATCTTGGTGTAGGAGGCCATTCATTCTAGAAAATCTCGAAGGGAAAGAGGTATGATTCTCAAAATGGATATGGCAAATTATTTTGATAGGGTTAGACATAGTTTTCTCAAAGAATTTCTAACAAAAATTGGATTTAGTTGGGAATTGATTAAATGGATAGGCTCGTGTATCAACAACCCATGGATTTCCCCCCTTATTAATGATCATCCAACAAAATTCTTAAAGCCTCAAGGGAACTTTGTCAACGGTGTCTTATTTCCCTCTTTTGTATGTTCTGATGGTTGAAGAATTAAATAGGAATTTATAAAGTGAAAGAATGATAATCTCGATCATTGGTCTTCATATTTCTAGAAGGGTCAAGAGGATTAATCATTCTCAATTTGCAGATGATATGCTACTCCTGGGTGGAGCCAGACGAACGATTGTTGCCATATTTAAGATCATACTAGACCAATTTACCCAGGTATCTAAAGGATTGATTAAAGAAAATAAAAGTCAATTGTATGCTTGGAATGTGGATGCCCATTCCCTCATGGTAATAGCTAATGTTTTTCAATTCCCCATTTACAACAAGTTGGAAATCGTTTAAATATTTGGGGATGCCGATATGTCTTCAATCTCTCCCTTTTGAAGCATGACAAGTCATATTCCAAAAAATTAAAGACAAATTTGAGTCATAGGGAGCCTTATGAATAAATCTAGAAGGGAGGGTAGTGTTGGTGAAATATGTCCTTTCGATGCATCCAATATTTCAATTTTCCTCGGTACTAGTTCTAGTAGGTATCAAAAAATATATGTCTTAGGAAATCCAAAAATTCCTATGGCAAGGGGGGAAAATGAATTCTTATCACTTCCACTTAGCGAATCGGTTATTGGTCAGATCCCCAAAAGAGCATGGTGGTCTGGGAGTGCATGATCTATATTTGGTTAATATTTCCCTGGGTTCTAAAATCTTGTGGAGGCTAGTCACAGTTGATCGAGAGTCGTGGAAAAAAAAACTTATTAAAAAATATTTTTCTAGGGAGTGTAGGAGAATCATGTCTTGATAGCCCCCCTTTGGCTCAAAATGGTTCCCCAATATGGTGGCTCCTCAGAGCCTCTCTCTCATTTTTTCAAATCTCCCTCACTTTGATCCCAAGGAATGGAAGGAATATAAAATTATGGCAGGATAACTTCTTTGGAAACCCTCACATGTTGCAGGATCAATCTATTACTCCTCTTAGATTTTGGTTTGAGCAATCTAACAAGGTTTCATTATTTGAAATTCTAGATCAGATCCTGCAGGTTCATGGTCAAGTTAGGACTTAGGGGAGGTTCTTCTCCATCTCATGGATTTGGTGGTCCCCCTTCTCATAAATATTTAGGGTGCAGCTCCAATTCATAAGTATGGTAGGGATAAAAAAAGTTGGGGAGCCAATGGGTATTCAGTCAAGGGGGGATATGTTTCTTTACTTCATCAAGGTATTTTTTCTAAGAAATCGAATGTTTGGAAAAACATTTGGAATAGTGATGGACTCCCAAAGGTTAATATTTTTTGTTGGATATTAGCTCATGGGAAAATACTCATCAGGGTAATCTATGTAAAAGAGGTTTCTTTGGTCCTTTCCTCTGTGCCTTGTGTAGAAAGAATTCAAAATCCATTCTACATCTATTCCTAGAGTGTGAATTTTCTAAGAAGGTATGACAGACAGTGTATTTAAAATTGATTCATCAAGTCCCATGGTCATCCTCAATCAAACCTTTATTGGTAAAATGGAGCTCATACTATAATGGCACATTTAGAGGAAACCCTCTTTTCAAAAGGGTGGGGATGGCATCTCCAAAGTATGTTTGCTGGAAAGTATGGTTAGAAAGAAACATGGTCATTTCTAGAGAAAAACATTTGTGTCCTCTTTCTGTCGCTTCCAAATCTCTAGGTCAGATGTTTGAATATCTCAATTCTAGGAGACTCGAGTTGGAGGCCCCTCAAATATTGGACACATGGGAAGAGAAATGGTTGAACAAATTCAACTTGAATTTTCTGGTTTGCAATAAGATTGCTCAAAGATCATATTGGCAGCTTCATATTTCGCCTCCTAAGTATCAATGTTGGTTGGACTTATGGATGTTCTTTACTCTATGTTTTGACAATGTTTCTAAAGGAAAACCATGGGAGGAAGGTGCGGGGGGCGGGGGGGGGTGTGATTTTCGACCCAGAGGAGACATGAAAGTTGAGTTCTATTGAAATCTAGGAACCTCTACAAACAACAAAGTTGAGGCTTATGGTTTTTTGCAAGGGCTCCTGATCGCCAAAGATAACCAAATATCCTAGTTGAACATTGTTGGTGATTTAAAAAACACCATAACATATTTTGAAGTAGGCTCACAACAAAAGGACATGGGGTTGAAGGCCCTCATCAGGTGCATCAGACTCATTCTAAGTCTCCTCTCCATTGATTTTTTTCATGTTCTCAGGAAAATAATACTCACACGGATGAAATGGCCAATAAGGCCATAGGATTAGACCCTAGATCCTTGTGGATAAACATGGTCATTACTTTTTTCTTCCCTCCCTAATGTTTGCACCTAAATTTGGAGTCAGGCCCCATGGTGGCAACATGGAAGTAATGGATCGATGTGAAGGGGAACATGTTAAGGACAATATAGTTAAGTCTGGTGCAGGTGGGAGCGATTGGGAATTTTGTGTTGTTTGGCACCATGTGATGGTCTAGAGAACTTGTGGTGGAGAGGCTCATGGGATCAAAGATTACAGTGTGGGGATTGTGCGCATGAGGAGTTCCATGGATAATCAATTGGGGGAGTTGTCAATTGCAAGGTCGATTCTCATCATTGCAAAGATTGGAAAGGGTCAAGAGGTATGAATATATGAGGTGGGTTGCTTAGTTGTCGTCAAATTTCATGGGTTCTCATGTGTGTCTTTAATAGAGGCACATAATAGTATCCTGGAGAGATTAATCGAGCCATATTTTGAAGTGAATTGACATAGATGGAGGGAAGCAATTCTGTTTGGAAAACAGATTAAGAATTTGATGGCTTATCAAAGATGGGATGGCTATGGCATGGGGATGTTGATCGATGGGAGCTATATATTCTATAAGATTGCTTCTTATGGGGAATAGTTTTTATGTTGGTTCCCTGAGTTTACTTCCGACCTCGATAGGAATTTATCTCAAGCAGTCTTCTATAGGGGATTTTGAGTTTGTTCAGTGGCATAATTCATCATTTATGGTGCACCTTTCTTGGGTCAAGTATTTTCACTTCTGTGAAGGTGGTAGCCATGGAAAATAGTGTTGGGTGCGGTCAACGGAATGATTTGATGGAAGAGGATGAGATGACATATGAGAATATGCTTGAAATTTCGATAAATGCACTGAATTCAATAGTCACTTTCGTTATGGACACACCAATGCAACATCAAGATATGGTGGGCCAGTTGTAAGATGAAGTGATGGTGTTGTGGGTTCAGGTGGAGGAGCTTCAACTCTGATCTCCTTTGTCAATTGTTGGCTCAAGGTCATAGATGAATTCTTCTCCTTTGTTGGATGTGGCTCCACTCCTGGATCTAAATTCTCCTTATGAATCTACAAATCAAGAGGATGAGGTTCCACATGATATTCAACCTTCTGATTAATCATGCTCTATTTTGTATTCTATATTTGGGCATTTTCTACAAAATATATCATGTAAAACTCTATAGTAAATTAAGAATATGGGTAGATAGGAGTTATGTCTTATATGGATGGACGACCATTATGTTTGAGGTCCCAAAATTTTGGGTAATTATATGGAATAATATTTTATGTACTTTGGGGCTTTGGTTGCACCTTTTAATGAAATAAAAATACACCAACTTTTTTGGGAAAAAAAATTGCATTCGAATTTATTTTAGTTCCTTACATCATTTTAGAATTTTTCATAAGGTTGTAATGGTTAAAACTATTATGAATAAATAAAACATTTCATTCACTATGATCCTATGTTCCATTTTTCTCTGGGTATAATTCCTCCAAGGATGACTCCTACTAGAACACCTAAAAAATCCCCTAAGGGGAAGCAACCCAAGGAGCCAACAAAAACTTCCTAGGAGACACTAGTTGAAATTGATACTTCATCCAAAGAATATGTACATGTCATTATGATACCTACACCTAAGGATGAATAACCAAACATTGTTTTCAAAGACATTGAGGCCATTACAGGCACTCAGAACCCTTTTCT